>JAVFHJ010000014.1:3403071-3500020 GCA_037158775.1 Hetaerina titia | reverse complement strand
ATAATAAATCAAGATTACGAAAATCTGAAACGCAACTCCAAATATCGCGGCAAGTCAATTATAGTTAGGCCGATCGTCGATGGTGGCGCCACCGTAGGGTGTACTTACCGTCTCGTGCCCGGCATGGTGCGTAAAGTATGCACCCGGCGAAGACACCAAGAGAGGGAGGGGAGGCCTAGCACCACAGGATATACTTATATACACAAACACCAGTCTATTCGAAACGTAATTGCACTTACGGTACAAATTGCATGCACACGCAAACACATAATTGTATTTCTCTTCGTCTATCTTAATGGAGTCGTTATTTTGCACGAATAACAAACACAAAATATGAACTGACCTCAATAGACCTTCGAATGACCAACGGTGAACAATTATCGTCAACATCTGTGGTTGCAAAGTCCAAAAAACCATTCCTTCACAAGTACCAAAGTCGCCGTGAGTAATGTTTTGTTGAATTTCCCCAAACATAGCCACCGTTGCCATGGGCCACTCTTTCACGGCTACAAATGTAAACAATAACATTAATAAATAATTCTCAAACTAACACTTTATTCTATCCCTAACCTTCATTTCATAGGTTTGATTAATCGCGAATCATACAGCTCTAATTACGTGATATGCACGGTAATCGATTTAGTAACATACCAAATCTAAAAACTATAATTTTTAACTTTCGTTTGAAGAACTCCTTTTAAAATCATTTACAACTGCAATAATCGTCGGAAGACCATGAGGTTCGCACGATGAAGATTTTGCTAATAGATATTCTCGCACGGGAAAGCATAAGACATCGTCTTCAAATATAAATAATAATTCAATTGGAAATCGCAACAAATGTCAAGTCCATTTAGTGATGAGGTTTTTACTGAAAAGGAAGCGTCAAAGCTGCAGAAAATTCATCATTTGGGATATTTGTGCCGAGATTGAAAGGACATATTTGTGAAAGACATTGTTGTGTGCATAAGTCTGTTTATACTGTACAATTGTTTGCATCATTCCAAGAGATCTACTTCGAATCCTTAATGAGATCTTAGTGTGATCGCTTTGTATCCCTTTGTATTGATTCATTGAGTATTCATTGTTCATTGCCAGTTTAATAATATCCAGTCACCTTGTTGCTCCATTGATCATCATTCCTCCTCCTCCTTATATTCTTATTCTTATAGATCTCCTCTCGCCCCCTTTGAGACTACTTTTCTCCTATTCCCATTTAGATGTGATAATTGGGGATTACATATTATATATATATATATAAATATTTTTACTTTCGTGATCTGCTCAAAAACCGCCTTCCCCACATGTCCTGTCTTCGCCTTTTATGTGTTTTCCTATCCCCTTTCCTTATACCTATTTCTGTTTGAATGAATATATGTATATATATATATATAACTTTTGGACGGCACAATAGAACACAGAATAAAACAGATAACACGTAAAAGGACACTCACACTGTAGATGATTTAAGCTTTCGGCCTACTCCGAGGCCTTCTTCAGGTTAGACTGAGCTATATATATATATATATAGATGATGCGGAAGTACTCACCAGAGCAATATGACTTTTGGACGGCACAATAGAACACAGAATAAAACAGATAACACGTAAAAGGACACTCACACTGTAGATGATTTAAGCTTTCGGCCTACTCCGAGGCCTTCTTCAGGTTAGACTGAGCTATATATATATATATATAGATGATGCGGAAGTACTCACCAGAGCAATATGACTTTTGGACGGCACAATAGAACACAGAATAAAACAGATAACACGTAAAAGGACAGTCACACTGTAGATGATTTAAGCTTGGTCTGACCTGAAGAAGGCCTCGGAGGAGTAGGCCGAAAGCTCAAATCATCTACAGTGTGAGTGTCCTTTTACGTGTTATCTGTTTTATTCTGTGTTCTATTGTGCCGTCCAAAAGTTATATATATATATCTAACTGGGTGGTGTACATTAGATGTGTGGAAGACACAATAATAATAATAATAGAGCAAGAAATGAGAGACGATATAGAACATTAGATAAAAAGAGAGCCTATATATTTTTTTTAGGTAATCTACCGGTTAAGGTAGGTTTTTGGATGGACCCAACTATCAAATAAACATTTTGTGACTCCCCACCTAGCAAACTAATCTATATCAGGTCCCTCTTCATCTCGGTGTACTTCTTTCCTCCCTTCATCTCGTCCAACATCCCTATCCTGTTCCTACCCTTACCTCGCTTGCCCAACATTCTTCCCTCTATTACCCTCTTCAACATTCCACTACCGCTCAATACGCCCTTCATCCATTTTTCCTGCCTCCATAGGATTTCTCTCAACAAACCCCTCTCCTCCCCCACCATTTCTAGTACTTCCTCATTTGTTTTCCTTTCAGCCTATATATATATATATATATAACTACTGCTGTCGCTGCTTAAAGGAGGACTTCCATCTTAGGGTGCTTCACTATTAAACATTAGTGGAATGGAATTAAGAAGAAGATGGAATAATAATAAGAAGGCATTGTTACAAATGAATGAATGGAGAGTACTTTGAAGAAGAATAGGGGAGAGACTACGACAACAAAACCACCATCATCCATCGTACTAGACTTAAACTGAATTTAAAAGAGCAGAAATAGAGTATTTAATGGCCAATCAGTTGGTGTAACATTTTCCTAGATGAAGAAATTATTATTATCATTACAACAACAACTTGTTAAACAGATCGTTATTAAGAAAATTGTCTTCTGCTCATTATCCAATGCTTCCTCATGGTGTTTCTGCAACATCTATCTATGTATGTGACTATGTATATGTATATATATATATACATATATATATATATATATATATATATATATATATATATATATATATATATATATATATATACACATACATATATATATATACATATATATATACATATACATATATATATATATATATATATATATATATATATATATATATATATATATATATATATATATATAAACATCTATATGTTAATAACGTATGTATGTGTATATCCAGGATATTTTATTCAAGAAATAAGTGGAATAAATCTGTAGGGATAAACTTTATAGCCGATCCCTAATATACAACATCACTTCAAAGAACAGCACCATCTGAGCATCAACCCACAAATGTCATCTCAGCACCTCTGCCACGCTTCTGGTAGACTTCCTGTCCCGTCATCAACAGAGCCCTCAGTTCAAGGCACCTCGTCAGGGCCTCTCTGAACCATAATCCAAAGTGGTCTGAAATGATACCCAAACTGGGATCGTACTCAAAGGCCAAAGTCTTGTCAAACAGTGACCACTTATTCTGAATTGAATTGGGGTCAATTTCACAGCAGTCCAAGAGGTCACAGATTGCAGGCACAAGTAGCAGTCTTCCCCCGACATCACCTCGGGGACCATCTTGGCAATACATACTAGTATACACCTTTCTCTCACTGGCTTCTCTTAATCTTCTGTAATGTTTAAGAGCAGAACGCAAGGCGCTGAGGTTTTCCAATCAATGCAACACTGTTCTCCTCCTGTTAATATCACATCTGCTATCACACTGTCTGGGGGTGGGGGTCAATAAATTTGTAATTGAGCACAAGTGTCCATCAGTGTATTGTGCACATCTTAATCACACTGTTTTGTTGTTGATGGGCATTGTTCATCATCATCAAACTCCTCTCCACCCTCCCACAGACATCAATTGCGTCCAGAAACAGGTTAAACAATCACTTGGGACAATTCTCAGTAGTCTCCAGTACAATAAGCATCCTTAATATCATGGTCGTGGTCTCCAAAACTGATTTCCAAAAGATTTAATCGACAGTTATATCACATATCATTCATTGCTCCGTGGAAAAAGGTATCGTGATTTTGTGACGTGACCCTCGGGTTCGGTCTAACAATGATTTGAAGACTTTAACAGCCCACAGACAATTGACGATGTTGAATAGAACCTCATCTGGTTGGTCAGAACATGTATATGTCAGTGTAAAGTACATTTTCTCGAAAGCTCAGGTGGTTAGAGAATCGGCCCGACAAGTGGAGAGATCCGGTGTTCAAGTCCCAGTCGATGAAATATTTTTACATTAGTGGTCTGCTTGATTCCGCCTTCACCACCTGTCTTGTGTTCATCCATTGTGTGTTCCTTTCCCATTTCCTTATCTCTATTTCTATGTGAATGAATATTTATTCGCCATATGGTGGTATTTCATGTTTGAATGTGTACATATATACATATTAAATAAATATTATATACATATATATACTGGTCACGGTGGTCCAGTGGGTAGAGCGTTGGACTACTGACCGGAGGGTCCCGGGTTCGATTCCCGGACAAGGCACTTTGGGCACCTGCAGCTCCACCCTAGCTAGTTGATTTTCCGGGTACCAGGTCTTCCTGGGAAACCATAACCGGCACAGGGAAAGGAACTGGCCCCCCTACCCTGATGTGTGAATATTCACACGCCGTCGGGCTTGGTACATGGGTGAGCTCTACCATTACCTACTAAACCGACCTTATTGGGGTTGATTACTGTGTTTATGGTTTTATGTATATATTTATATATATATAAACTTCTTGGTAGAGGTTGAGGTCACTAGGTGGGCCCAAGGTCATAGCCCTGTAGGAGACAGAGTCCCGCCAAGGGCAGGAGGTGCTGTGTCCATGCCTCGGAGTCAGATAGATTCATTTGTTGCATTGATGCAGGCTCACTGGAAACAATAAAGTGGAAATTGACGTGATTAGGCTCAAATCAATAAGTATCAATAATCTCATTATTGTGTGTTAGGATATGGGTATAAACACAGACACATATACATGGATAAATATATATATGTTAAACTTTAACAGCAAAAAACATTATAAGAAAACATAAAAGGAACACTCACATGTTATTTCTCAATAATTTTGATGGAATTGAGCTCCGTCTTCATCAGAAGATTAGTTAGGACTGACTGGAGAAGGTGAGTGTGTACTCATATATATATATATATATTAATATATATATATATATATATATATATATATTAATATCATTAAAGTCATGTATAAAATATATATAAATATATAAAATATATATAAAATATCTTCTGATTAAAGAGGCATTATGGGAAACACTTTATAGATAATAGGAATGAAAGTCGGAGGGGAATTCGTGTAAAATCGGTTAGGTTTGATTGGATGACATTAGTTGCTCAGTCAGCCAATGAAGGGGTTGCAAGCATTGCTGAGTGAATTGGAGGTTCAGTGCGATAGATATGGGATGAGAATCAATATTAATAAAACAAAGGTTATTGTGGTTTTATCCAAGAAAGGAAAAGGCTCCAGCTAAACATTAAAATAGGATAGGGGGAAAGAATAGAGCAGAATAGAACAGTTTATATACGTATCTCTGGAAGTGTTTTGGACCAACACGGTGTCAAAGTAGTATTGGGGACGTAAGGAGAAGAATTGCAAGGCTAGGCAAGGAGGTTTTCTGAAGGAGGAGGGAGTAAATGAAGGGGACGTTGAGTAGGGATGTTAAGAAAAGACTTGTAAAAACTCTGATATGGAGTGTAGCTATGTATGGCATGGAAACGTGGACATTGAAGCAGGAGGATAGACGTAGATTGGTGGCCATTTGAGAGAGATGTGGGTGTGTTGTGAAGAATGGAGAAGGATGTGAAATGGACCGAAAGAAGGAGTTAACAAATGAGGAAGTACTGGAGATGGTGGGTGAGGAGAGGGGTTTGTGAGAGAAATCCTATGAAGGAAGATGAAAGATGGAAGATGAATGGAGTATTGATTGGCAATAGTGGGTGGTGAAGAAGACTGTAATAGAGGGGAGAATGTTAGGCAAACGAGGAAAGGGCAGGAATACAAGGATGGGGGATGTCTTATAGATAGGGGATGAAGGGAGGAAGGAAGTACATAGAGATGAAAAGAGGGACCTGATGTATAGTGTAGGTTGCTGGATTGAGTTTTGTTTGGAGTTACAAAATGTGTATTTGATAGTTGTGTCCATCCAAAAACCTACCTTAACCGGTAGATTACCAATTTTTAAAAAGAAATATATAAAAATATATATATATATATATAAAGAAGCTCACCTGCAGGAGAGGCCATGGATGTTAATGGCTGCTGGTAGCATTAACCTCTGACCTCCCCATGTCTCCTCTTCGGCCACAGGTCGGATTTCCTGCTGCCAGTATCGCAACAGTTTGAAGGTCTGGCAGCCGCAGGAAATGGGGTTGTGTCCAAGCAGGAGGGTGGCTCTTGCAAAGAAACGGTGCAACCCTTCTGGACCACGCACCATCTCCACCTCCAATGAACAAATACGAAAAGGCTCAGATGGTGCATAAAATAATGAAATTTACTCTGTTTATTTACCTAGGGTCCAAATATTAACATTTATTTTATATGCATAATTAAATGGCTTTGTTGATATTTATACCTGGGTCATACATTGAATTGAGGAGCCAGATGTATGCCTGCTGTATTGTTTTGAGTTTGAGTGGAGGGTAGTATAGTGGGAGGGAAGCTAGAATTGAGGCACTATAGCATTTTTCAAAGGAGTCTTATATTTGGAGGCAGGTTTTCGGATTAAGAACATCCCAGTCAGGGAAGAATTCTTTCATGAGGCACCATGGTAATTAAATACTTATATTAAAGGTGGACAGGGCATAATTGGCACTTATTGAGATGATCTCATGTTCACCAAGTTCAAGTTCAGCAAGGGGGATGAAAATATGTGGAGATTGGGATTATTAATATTTGATATTTAATCCTGGTCCATTCAATGAATCGAGAAGCCAGATGTAGGGCTGTTAAAAAAGAAAATATGCTCTTAACATCTTCATTTCAAATATCTGAACCCAATAACTGAATCAAATAAATTTTTCACAAGAATCAAACTATGTTCAGACACTAAATTGGTTTGATGTCCATTGTTTTTTTAATGAGTAAACATTGTTGAAGTCTCTTTTAAAGAAATTTACAGTGTAAATGTGATATATATGATATTATACACTCCCAACATGAGGATTATTATTGCTTCTATTGCTTAGAACGATGGGGTTGCAATATGGCATATTTGAGCTGATTTTATGATATGTTTTAATTCTTGGGGGTCAAATTAGGTCCCTAAACTTGCACCTTCTTGTTGCCTAACAAGTTTTGACACCTTTCAAGATGACAGTATTCCTATAACTTAAGAATTTTATGTGCCTAAATGACGAGTCTTATTCCATTGCTTACCTTGTCCTTTGGGAGGTCAAACTCTGATATCTCATTGTAGCGCAGGTCAACAGTCAGGTGGTGTGAGTTGGGCAGTTCCAGGTAATCATTCTTGCGTAGATATCCACTGGACAACTCGCCCAACTTCTCCAGTTCCTCCCAGGTGATGCCGTTGACAAAGAACAAGTTGTCAAAGGAGATCAGCTTGATCTTATTGTGACTGAAGTCGACCTTGCGCAGCTTCTGAAGATCCCTGAAGAATTCTGGGACCATTGTGATCTCGTTGTGGGACAGATTGAGTTCCTGAAGTGTCATCAATACCGAAAGAGATGATGAAATATATGTAATGTCTTAAAGGAAGCTGAATGAAAACCAAATTGTGGAAGCAAGATGTCAGACAAATTAGGCAGAGATAACAGATCTGAATTATTCAAAAGCCAAGGGCCAATTTCCTTAAATCTTAATGAGTTACAGTTGGAACAAAGTCGTGCGTCTACAAAATTTGTTGATTTGATGGAATTCTTATCAAATATAGAAACGAAACGAGATTATTGACTTTGTAACTCCACACACTTAATTTGAAAACAAGACCCAGGTTTCGACGTTAAACATCATCATCAAATGGTCCTCAAAGAAGAAAACTCGGTATGTACAACGTCTGGCCAACAAATACAAGAACTGGTGCAATCTTGCGGCCATGACGTGGACGATAACCCCCACACTATAGCAACGCTAGTTGCCTGAGACCCAATCTGTGCTAGGTGGATGTTCGCCGAGCTGTACTTATGGTTCCAGGTATGTTAGTTTCTGTTGTCCTTTGCGTTTACTGTTTGTCGTCGAAAATGGAAATTGACGACATCATGGAGCAACTAATCAACATGTCAAGTATTTTGGTGAAGTGCTGTGGTAAAAGTTATCGAGAAATTACTGAGAAATGCACTGACAGCTGTTTATACGGTGATAATGCTATGAATAAGAAAAAACATCCGTCTTCAAAGTGGATTGAGCATCTTAGAAAGATGGCAAACGAGACAAAACACAGGCCAAGACGGATGATGATGCAAGGCCTTTAAAAGACCTTCAAACCACCTCTTGTGTTGATGTACGACAACATTGATCGTGTGTGCAATGGTCCCATTGTCCTCCTTCTCACCAATGATCGTAGTCATATTAAAACTGTCCGAAGAATGATATCTGAAGAATAGTGAGAACTGAATTTAGAATGGAAAATCAACAGTGCAACCACACAATACTAATACTAATTCACTATCTTAACATATTATAAGATGGATGGATGGATCAATGGACCACAATGACCACAATGCACCTGCACACTGATTCATTTAGAGAGCATTGATTGAATTCTTCATTAGTTTAATAATATTCAATGAACCTCGTTGATCCATTGATCATCATTCCTCCTCCTTACAGTCTTATTCTTATAGATCTCCTCTTGCCCCCTTTGTGACTACTTTTCTCCAAATTCCCATTTAAATGTGATTAATTGGGGATTACATATACATATGTATATATCTAACTGGGTGGTGTACATTAGATGTGTGGAAGACAGAATAATAATAATATTAATAGAGCAAGAAACGAGAGACGATATAGAATATTATACATAAAAAGAGAGCCTATACATATATATATAACTACTGCTGTCGCTGCTTAAAGGAGGACTTCCATCTAAGGGTGCTTCACTATTAAACATTAGTGCAATGGAATTAAGAAGAAGATGGAATAATAATAAGAAGGCATTGTTACGAATGGATAGGAGAGTACTTTGAAGAAGAATAGGGGAGACAACGACAACAGAACCATCATCGATTGATTGTAGACTTAAACTGAATTCAAAAGAGCAGAAACGAAGTTTGTGTATTTTTATTGGATAGACCTCGTATTCAGGGAGACTACATTCATAAATAAATAATAAAGTATCGTTGAGTGCAATAAATGCCTTGTGTTCCTATTCCTTGTCAAATACTTATACAAATTACTCCTTGTATAGTACAAAGCATCAGGAATCTGTTCTTTAGAGGAATTTGCTAGAGCAACCAGTAGAGAATTAGGAGAGGGGTAGTTAAAAACCTCTCCCACTTGGTCACTAACCTTCAAACGCCACATGTCCACCAGGAAAGAGTCGCACTGACGTGGAATGGTCAAGGGTCGTCCCTCCAGGCAGTTGGAGAAGGTCAAATTGTTCCAGGATAGGTCAAGATACTTCAATCTTCTCATTCTGCCATGGTGCAGGATTCTTGGTGGTTTTTCTTCGAGTGTGAATGCCTTTCCAAGACTGTTATGTGATAGATCCAGGGATTCTAAGGTTTCAAAATTCAAGAATGAGTCCGTATCGTGTTCATAGGTGGTGAATGCGAAGTCGTCTATTTTATTTCCGTTAAGATTTAAGTTTTCAAGACTCAGATGTACTCGGTGGATGATTGGGAAGCTTTTCAGTAGGTTATGGGATAGGTCTACGTGAGTTAGGTTCACCAGCTGACTGTGGAACAGATCAGTTGAGTTAGAGTTGAACAGTTGATCGTAGGACGCACTGCGGTATCGGATTGGTTGATTGACAGTTTGGAACTGGTTGTGAGAAAGGTCTATTTGCTTCAAAGATGGTACCTGTGCCAGAGTGTCCGGTTTCAGGTGAGTGAGACTGTTCCTAGCCAACTTCAACTCTGTCAGACGTCTAAGGGTCAGGTTTGGGATTGAAACGAGTCTGTTTCCCTCGAGATTTAAAACCAATTCCATCGTTTCAAATTTCTCAGTTTCGAATGGGTGGAATATGTCATTCGGAAGTGTTGCTATAGAGTTTTCGCTCAGGTCGATATACTCCAGTCGTATTGGAGTCGAAAAGAATCGATTCCCGAGTGTCTCGATTCGATTATTGGACAGATCCAAATGTTGCAACCACGGGGTTTTTTCCAAGGTCCCTTCCGACACGTTCGCTAATCGGTTATTCGAGGCTTTGAATACGTGCAGACGAATGTTGTTGCGCAACAATTTTGGGGGAATTGAAGAGAGTCTGTTGAAAGAAACATCGAACTGTCGCAGTTCTCCCAAACCACTGATTAGATTCTCCGGGATTGAAGCCAGATCGTTCCTCCTTAGACTTAAAAACTCCGTGATCTTACCGGAAAATATGGAGAACAGCGCTATCCCGTCCGGACGTGAAGTTGTTGATACTAATGAAGAATTTACATTCGCCTTTTCTCTTGCCATATCCACGTCTACGTACTGCAAAAGATTACCTTCAAGGTTTATGCGTTTGAGGTACGATATTCCCGAAATGCAACGCGGGCATATGTATATTAGACGATTACCCTGTGCCTCAAGCAACCTCAACTTCTTCAAATTAACCAAACTACTCGGGAGGTAAGAAAGATGATTCAAGCTTATGTTCAACTTACGTATGTTAGAAGTCTCTTTGAAGGCGTCGTACTCCAACCGAATTATCTCATTATTGCTAATGTCCAAGACTTCAAGTTCAACAAAAGTATGAAGCGAGAACATCCCTGCCAACTTATTTCCCGTGACCACTATTGACACGATGCTCGTCGCTATGGATACAGCAGCATCGTGTATTGACGTCAAAGCCGTGTTCTTCACATCAAAATAATAAAATTCGTTACATTCGCCAGACAGCAGAACGTTTGGAATTTCCGATAGGGCTTGACAGTTTATCGAGAGGTCGGAGAGATTTGGAAGATCAGTGAAATGATTGCTGTTCAGACTGTAGGATTTGAGACCTCCGCAGTCAATTTTAATCCCCAGAGGTACATTTAAATCTCCAATTCCTACGAGTTGACCTTTGACCCGAATTGAGATTTGGGAAAAGTTTCGTTCGGGTGGAGGGCAACTGCGGATATTCAGCGTCAGTCCGGTTACACTATCGTGATTAATCATCGATATATATTGGTACGGATCGATATCTATTCCGTCCTCACACAGTAAATCGACCATTGAGTCGAAATTTACCTCGACACGTACTTTCTCCGAGGCACAGTGAAGAATAATTCCAGTAATCGCCAGATATTGCGTACATTGGTTATCTTCTGTTGTTAACTCATTTTGATAAACCGAACCGGACACAACGGACGTGTAAACAAGCAATAAAACAATATAAACAAACAAGGGAGACATGTTGCTATGGTTAAGGTTCACAAGAAATATTTCTATCTTGAAATGATATTCAACGGATAATAAAAACCATTACATCTACGATATTAGCCATCACTACAGTCCTTAGAAAATCTTTCATCGAATAATATCAAGTCTACGGTCGCATTAGCAACGTTTATGTATTCATTACATTTGGATTAAGACGCAAATAAATTTCTTTGAATAATATCAAGTCTACGATCGCATTAGAAATGTTTATGTATGCATTAAATTTTAATTAAGACGTAAATAAATGTTATTGAAGCATATACGAGAAACAAAAGACAGTTTATGGCGCAGCAGTAGTAACCAACATAACGGCTTAAGCCATTTCGGATACGTACATATTTACATTATCGAGGGATGTGGTATCAAACTTATTTAAAATAATTACGGGAAAATTCGGTTTCCTTAATTAATTGAAATTGGAGATATTTATCCATTAATTTAATACCTTTTGGGTTTATTTGCTACCGCAACTGCACCCAGTTATATCCATGGCAACGTAAACATAAATAGAATACGAAATAAACAAGATGGCGTGTTTAATAGAACGGCATTTTGGGTACTCTAAACCATTTGGTCAACTCTACAGGTACGTGAGTTTGAAAATACTTGTATATTTCCAGATAAGATTAAGAAACTAACCGGACACAACTCTTACCAATCAAATCACGTAAATTCTAAACGCTGTAGAAGTATTTCTCATCAATTCGTTCATCATTATAATCCTCTAAGAATCAGTGACCAATGGAAGGAAATCTCCCACGATGACGTTAATGATGTGAGGGACGGAATATTGAGGAAGATAAACTTTTGCTTTTTAAAGTATTCCCAGTGCTAGGCTCATGAATGGACGCTGGTCTACATTGCCGCTAGGTCGTTGGCTAAGGTAATTGCTGTCGTAGGATCCATAATTGTGATCTCCTGAAAAAAATGTCAATAAACGTATTTTAGACAGGTTCTATAACATAATTACGAAACAATGTTCCTGGTGATTGACTAAAGATAAAATGGGAAAATGTTCTTTGAAAATACTATCGGATAACTTGCAAAGATTACTTCAATGGATGTTTCTGTCCTCGGTGGCCGCGGGGTAACGTACTCGTCTGCCAATCAAAGGGTCGCGGGTTCGATTCCCGCCGGGGTGGGATTTTTTTTTCCACCTAGGGCTTTGGGTGTTTGTATTTTTGTTAATCTGTTGTGTTGTGTGTGCCTAAAAGTGCTGGTTTCGGGCCGCAGACGAATGAATAAATATAAATACAATACTGTAGGAAGATTAATTCAACAAAAGCGTTAATTCAAGCGGTAAATTAATTATTTACGATGCGAGAAAGGTTAATACAAATTAACCGAAACCATTTAGTATACGACAGATCATGCAGAATACAGACGTTTCTACTAACACATGGACACGCAACGAACTACGATGGTCTCCTCCATCATGGACACAGTTAGGGAATTTGACCCAACGCTGCAGGTAGCTGAAGGGTCCCCTCATAGAGAACGGGACGAGGGATAGGAGAAGAGACTTGGCAGAGCAAGCGATACTGTAAAGACCACTACATTCATGTAAATGGCATCTAAATGCGATCATGTGGAAAGAAACGGTTGTGACAACAAATCAACTGAGATTAGGCAAAGTGCACTAGCAATTGAGTAGAACTAATTATTCCCTAGACTATGTGGGTTGCAAGTGAGATCTTTGCCATCTTTAACACCGGAATTACTGTCTTGTATTGTCAGTGGGAAGGAGGTGTCATTGAGCCTGCCAGTTCTAGGCATTTAATTTCAAAAAATTAATATATACGAGGTGTGTTAAAAAATTAACGACAATTTTTTCATTTCGCGTGCTTGGGGAGATTCCGATTGTCAAACTTTTTCCTATTATTATGTTGGTATGCATGCCCCTGAAGTATGATATAAAACTTTCAGCTGTTCTCATTGTGGACATTGTGTCTCTGACTAAGCCACTTAGAGGTTAGAGACGTGTTTTGTGAGCTCTGCTAATTTTCGTTTGTTATAAGAAATGGATCAAAGAATTTGTATCATCTAATTTTGCGTAAAAAATTAAATAAAGCGTAAAACAAAGTGTGTGTGTGAGTGAAATGTTGAAATTAAAGGTAACTAAATGGTGTGAGTCTGCTATGAGTAAATCAAGAGTTTACTACGAGTGATATATAAGCGTCGTGTTTCCAAGAAGAAGGCCGTGAAGAGACCTTGAAGATGAAGACGGACGCAATCAGACGCCCCAGCACATCAAACAATCGATGAAGACGTGGATTTAAAAGTGAAGTAAGAAATGGTTATTAATGAACGATCGCCGAATCACAATTAGAGAGAGGTCGATTATCGATTAATGAATGATGTTAGCGATATATATATCGATTGGATCATTGGATCATGGCATCACTTCCAATTTATTGGATATGAAACATGGCGTGGCAGCAAAATTCGTTCCAAAATGGCTTCTGCACCAATGCACCAGCTCACACACACTTCGATTGCTTGTTCGTGAGTGTTTGGCCAAAAACAATACTGTACATACGATGTATGTAGCCCCCCCCCAGCCTCCTCCATATTCCCCAAGATGTGGATTATCTCCGTGTGTTTGACTTTTTCCCATATTTCCTATTAAAATTAAGAGAACCTTAAGAATGGGAGGGCCGTCGTTTTACGACAGCCGTGGAGGACATTAAAAGCGCATCGCTGAAAGAACTAAAGGCTGCCATATATCTCAAAGATCGAGAGTTTGAGAGAAGTGTTTTTAAGGGGGGATTGGAAGAAGCGCTGGCGTACAATAGTGCATTAATCTCCAATTTGGGGACTACTTTACATCAATTGTACGAGATTAAATAAATGAGTATTCAGTGGCACCAGTTGCAATTCAAAACACATTCTATTCACATGGCAACATACTACACGCCAACGCTAGGGCCTGTACTGGGGATTTTGAGACAATTTCATATATTTATGATCCAAGCGACCAACCTATGTTGGAGTTCGAATAACTTGCGATACCTCGGTGCTGAAACATGCCATTACGAATTTATTTAGTAAGTTCAACCATAGCTGTGCAATGTTTTTCGGTGTTTACGCCAACAATGTTCGACTATATTCATTTCCTGGCTTTGTAGAACCTTCTAAAGTTTACGAATGGGACCTATTTCACTCAAGATCCCATGAACTAGATAGGTGTGATAGAAAAAAGGACAGGACTGATTTCATAACTTGTTTACTTCCACGGATACAGCTTAATCGAACCTGTCGCCCTTAAAGTTCATGCCTTGTCTGGCGACACACCTTTGCCAAAGTTTCTCCCAGCTCTCGAACCCTGCCTGGTCAGCCACCTTAGGGATCCTCTTCAGGTCCACCGTACAAATAGTGCTTTAAACTCCATAATAGAGTCGAATCGGTGCCCTTTCAAGGGTGATTTTCACTTTGGAAACAAAGGAAAAGTCTGATGGAGTCTCCACGTCTGGAGAGAGTAGGGTGGCTGGGGGATCACGCAAGTTCCGCTTCTGGCGAAGAACTCTTGCTCATCAGTCATCACCCAAAAGGGACGAATTTCGATGCCCAAAATGTCTGTCGAAATTGTCTGACAGGATCCGAAACTAATGTTCACTTCCTCGGCTATCTGCCTAACAGTTAATCGGCAACTTTCCTGTACCAAATCGTTCACCAATTAGACATGGTTGGTGTCTGTCGAAGTGGAAGGCCGCCCCGTTCGCGAATCTTCATCTGTCGAGGTTCTGCCCGAATTAAAACGACTGTACCACTCAAATACACTCGGCAACGACTCATAGCTTCATTGACGAAGGCTTGCTGAATCATTACAAATGTCTCTCCGTGTACAAATGTCTATCATTACACGTACCGCTGCTGCTGCGTAACGACTCGACGTAAACAAACGCAACACATCTCGTATTAGTCGTCAGAAGTGTCGCTAAATGGCGAACTGTGTCCCGTTTCGATCCCTCGAACGGTTTGCGCGGAATAATAAAATCAGTCCCGTATTTTTTAAATCACACCTTGTAAATAGCCCGAGAACCAACAAATATGGTCACAGTAAGTTTCACGAACCATAAATATATTCACTATTCCTTATAATAATGCAAAAAAGGCTCATATCAATGGAGTTTTCCCGACGACAGTATCGTGGTTGTCATTTTTCAACCTTGTCTTTGCCCTGTTCACATTTTTCCGCTCCAAAATACGGCAAATATATGTATGTATATATATGTATGTATATATGTATATATATAAATATATATAAATATACATATATACAATGTAAATTGACTAACTAGTCGACACAAACACAGAAACTAAAACATATAAAAGAGGGACTCACTGGTTCTCGAATTTTTGGTGGTGCAACCACCTTTCTCAAGAGGAATTAGGAACAGAACTGTTCTGAACTGAACTGAGTTTTCTTCCTAATTCCTCTTGAGAAAGGTGGTTGCACCACCGAAAATTCGAGAACCAGTGAGTCCCTCTTTTATATGTTTTAGTTTCTGTGTTTGTGTCGACTAGTTAGTCAATTTATAGAGCATAGCTGTGTGCGGCGCGGAAACGTGGTCACTGAAGCAGGAGGATAGACGTAGATTGGAGGCTATTGAAATGTGGGTGTGGAGAAGAATGGAGAAGGTGAAATGGACCGAAAGGAAAACAAATGAAGAAGTACTGGAGATGGTGGGTGAAGAGAGGGGTCTGTTGGGAGAAATCCTATGGAGACAGATAAAAGATGGATGAAAGGCGTATTGAGCGGTAGTGAAAAGTTGAAGAAGGTAATAGAGGGAAGAATGCTGGGCAAGCGAGGGCAGGAACAGGATAGGGATGTTGGACGGGATGAAGGGAGGAAAGAAGCACACAGAAATAAACTCCTGAAAACCCTACACACTAGCTAAGATGTTTACGATTCTAATAAGCAGTCCTAGTGTTTCAATACGGAAGAGTATGTATAGAGTTGTAAGGAGATTATTTTAAAAAAGACATTACGCATAATATTTCGATGTTATATTTGTTCATAAGGATATATTGAACGAATAAAGCAGTACGTACCTTTAAATCATTATATCCCAGGGCCACGAAATTGCGCTATGAATAACAAATACATTTCTTATAAAGAAAACATAAGCGTTTACATTGATTTAAGTTACCTAGCAACGATATCCTATTCCCCAAACAAAAACGAAGCATTCTCCGCAAATACGAGAATAGCACTCAATATATATATAGTTCGAGTTTTTATTAACTTTCATTGAAAGTTGATTAAAATAACTATTGAAAGTTTGTATATCGGTCATCTTTTCGTTTTGAAAGTTGATTTCCTCTTTAAATAAGTTAAAAAAACATCGATAAACGACTAATAAGGTTTGGATCGAACTAAAATGGATATTGCGTCGAAAAATATTAAAGAAACGCACTCAAACTAATTTGTTTATCCATTATTTTGTTTGCCAATGACTCGTTGAGTTATAAACACGTATTAATGATTAATAAGACACCCAACTTACTGTTTAACGGATCATTGTATTCCGTTGTCGTGTGCTTTGAATCCAAAATCTCACCGGCTGGGCCGACACGCTGTCCCATTGATGCATTGGCCAGCACTAAAGCGACCAGCGTCAATGCAAGCGTTGAATCGAAGGGCCGGACACGGGGAAGACCACTTCCGGCCCGGGGTGACCGCAGAAGACCCGTCTGGGAGTAGAATAGACTCGGGAGATAGCGCCGTGTCCATATCCTCGAGGCCCAAAAACCACAATCAAGACTCCGACAAACCATTGGCGATAAAAACGCTAGCACAAGTGTTTGTGTAATACGTGAATGTTTCTATCAATGGGTGGGAATGTTTAGCTGAAGAATTGCGATATCAGAAAATAGGAGGCCTTAGCGGGAGAAAAAGGCATACATATAGTGAATGAAAATATATATATATTATTATTAGGTAATCTACTGGTTAAGGTAGGTTTTTGGATGGACACAACTATCAAATAAATCAATATTTTGTAACTCTAAACAAAACCCAATCCAGCAACCTATTCTACATCAGGTCCCTCTTCATCTTTGTGTACTTCTTTTCTTCCTTCATCCCGTCCAACATCCCTATCCTGTTCCTACCCTTACCTCGCTTGCCCAGCATTCTTCCCTCTATTACCTTCTTCAACTTTTCACTACCGCTCAATACGCCTTTCATCCATCTTCTATCTGTCTCCATAGGATTTCTCCCAACAGACCCCTCTCTTCACCCACCATCTCCAGTACTTCTTCATTTGTTTTCCTTTCGGTCCATTTCACCTTCTCTATTCTTCTCCACACCCACATTTCAATAGCCTCCAATCTACGTCTATCCTCCTGCTTCAGTGACCAAGTTTCCGCGCCGTACACAGCTATGCTCTATAAATTGACTAACTAGTCGACACAAACACAGAAACTAAAACATATAAAAGAGGGACTCACTGGTTCTCGAATTTTCGGTGGTGCAACCACCTTTCTCAAGAGGAATTAGGAAGAAAACTCAGTTCAGTTCAGAACAGTTCTGTTCCTAATTCCTCTTGAGAAAGGTGGTTGCACCACCGAAAATTCGAGAACCAGTGAACCCTCTTTTATATGTTTTAGTTTCTGTGTTTGTGTCGACTAGTTAGTCAATTTACATTATATATATGTATATTTATATACATACATATATATACATATACATATATATTCATTCGAGCATAGAAATAGGTATAAAGAAAGGGGATAGGAAAACACATAAAAGGCGAACACAGGACATGTGGGGAAGGTGGTTTATATATATATTCATTCACATTGAAATAGGTATAAGGAAAGGGGATAAGAACACACACTTAAAAGACGAACACAGTAGAGGTGGAGAAGGCGGAATCAAGCAGACCACGAGTGTAAAAATATTTCCTCGACCGGGAATTGAACACGGGATATCTCCACTTGCGATTGGGCGGATGCTCTAACCACTTGAGATTCGCCCTATGGCGGGATTTCGTGTTTGAATGTGTATTTGGCCAATGTGCCTCGTCTCTTCTTCTGCCTATGCGTGCCATGAAACATACTGTTCTGTTCCTATCCTCTATGATGTTTGAACGCTTGCTAACCTACTGTCCTTTCTTCTTGTGTGTATTGTCTATTTCTCCTTCGGTGGGTGAAACAGATTCCTAATGCCATCTCTTGGCCAAGTAATCGGAGCACCTGGGTGCTTTAAAACATCACAGATCTCAAGTTAGGTTTTGTCCATAGCTCAAGTCTCGATAATTTTCATTGACTATGTTGAAAAATGGAAAAACTATCAAGGGTGAACGTATTATGCGAACTTATTGCAACGTTTGAGCGAGGAAATCCAATGCAAAAGTGGCCGCAATTGGCCAAGAAGAAAGTGCTGTATCATCATGACAATGCACCAGCTCACAAATCCGTTGCGATAGCCAAAATTCATTAATTAAAGTGTGAATTGCTACCTCAATCACCATAAATCAAATTCAAAAGCGATCGCATTTGGCCAAGAAGTAAGTGTTGTACCATCATGACAATGCACCAGCTCACAAATCCGTAATTGCGATGGCCAAAATTCATTAATTAAAGTATAAATTGCTACCTCATTCACCATAAATCAAATTCAAAAGCGATCGCATTTGGCCAAGAAGTAAGTGTTGTACCATCATGACAATGCACCAGCTCACAAATCCGTAATTGCGATGGCCAAAATTCATTAATTAAAGTATGAATTGCTACCTCATTCACCATAAATCAATTTCAAAAGCGATCGCATTTGGCCAGGAAGTAAGTGTTGTACCATCATGACAATGCACCAGCTCACAAATCCGTAATTGCGATGGCCAAAATTTATTAATTAAAGTATGAATTGCTACCTCATTCACCATACATCAAATTCAAAAGCGATCGCATTTGGCCAAGAAGTAAGTGTTGTACCATCATGACAATGCACCAGCTCACAAATCCGTAATTGCGATGGCCAAAATTCATTAATTAAAGAATGAATTGCTTCCTCATTCACCCTATTCGTACAGATTTACCCCCCTCGGATTAGATTCTGTTTGCAAACCTTGAAGAAATGACTCGGATGGTCCAAGATCTTCCAAACGTGAAGCAGTGATATGTGTCTAGGGAGTTGATGGCTATTTTGAGGAGCAAGGAGCAGTTGTTATTACAATGAAAAGTGTATCAAATTTACTGAACATCGCTGGGAAAAGTGTATCGTAGAGCTGAAAGTATATTATTATAATGTTGGGAAATGAGTACATCTTCATTCAATATTAAGGTGTTTTCTTTGTAGGGGTCATGCACTTCTCAGATGGTGTCTTGTAGACGTTCCATACTACCTTGATCAAAAAGTTCCCGGAATTTATTCAGAAAATTAAAAACACTAGTTTATTCATCTAAATCTATATTGTCCCCTTCAAAGTAATCCCCATCGACTGCAACACACTTATGCCAGCGCTTGATCCAATCCTCGAAACATTTTTTATGTTCGGTTTTCGGTATGTCCATCAGTGCTTCCTGCGATTTTTCCATTACTTCCTCTCGGCTGCTAAAACGCGTTCCCCGTAATGGTTTTTTAACTCGATTGAACAGAAAGAAGTCACAGGGAGCCAAATCAGGTGAATTCGGTGGCTGTTGGATGGTATTTGTTGCATTTTTCGTCAAAAAATTACGAATAATGATAGCACTGTGCGACGGTCTCGACGCACTGTGCGACGATTTCTGGTCTCTTTCGGCGAATTGCTTCACGCAAACGTCTCATAACGCCCAAATAATACTCTTTGTTTACTGTCTGGCCTTCTGGCAAAAATTCATGATGCACTACACCGTTGTAATCCATGAAAACCGTCAGCATTGCCTTCTTTTTTGACTGAAAACGACGTGGTTTTTTTGGTCTCGGCTCATTTGGTGAACGCCATTCACTTGCCTGATGTCTGGATTGCGTGTCGTACTCATAAACCCACGTCTCGTCTCCAGTAATGATCCTTTTGAAGAATGTGGGATCGGATTCAGCCTCGCAAATCATGTCTTTTGCGACGTCAACACGGTCTCTTTTTTGCATGAAATTGAGGTCTTTTGGCACCAACTTTGCTGCTACACGACGGAAACCCAAATCATTAACCACAATGTCTTGGGCGGATCCATAGGCAATGTTCAAGTCCTCCGCTATTTCTCTGATGGTTAATTTGCGGTTATTGACCAACATTTCTTTTACTTTATCAATTTTTTCACCGACTTTCGATGTCGATGGTCTGCCACTGCGTTCATCATCTTCGATTGACTCACGACCACTTCTGAACCGCTCGTACCACTGGTAAACGACCGTTTTTTTAGAGAATCGTTGCCGAAACACTTTTCCAACATTTCCAACGTCCGTGCGCCATTAAATCCGTTTTTTTACGCAAAATTTAATACAAGTTCGTTGTTGCAAATTTAAATCCATTTCTGCAATTGTAAAAAATCGCCAACGCACACAGAGATAGATGTACTCTTGGCTACGTAACTTTTGCAAATGTCAAGTTATGACACTAAGATTTAAAGGGAATATCAACAACAGATGTACCAATTTAACAAAAAAAACAGAACTCAAATCGGAACGATGGGAGCGCCACACGGTGGTTATTCCGGGAACTTTTTGTTCAAGGTAGTATATTGGTACGAATCTTAGAGGTAAGTCAAGGGAGCGAAGTAGCTATGGGTTGAAGGTGGTGGTCTATAAATGCGGAGATTCGCTCATTTGGGGAGTTGATGCTGGAGACAATGGGGCGTCCGGGGTTATTGGTTTCGTGAATTTTGGGCGGCAAATAGAAATGTGGGAGGTCTTAGGATTAGGAACGGATATATTAGGCTGGGGAAAAAGAAATCCATCATTTCCTCATAGTTTTCCTTCGTAGCTTAAGTCCCGATAATTTTCATTGACTATGTTGAAAAGTGGAAAAACTAATCAATGGCGAACGTATTATGCGAACTTATTGCAATGTTTTAGCGAGGAAATCAAATGTAAAAGCGGCCGCAATTGGCCAAGAAGGAAGTGTTGTATCATCATGACAATGCACCAGCTCACAAATCCGTTGTTGCATTGGCCAAAATTCATTGAATTAAAGCTTGAATCGCTGTTAAATGCACCCTATTCCTACAGATGAAGCCCCCTCGGATTGCTTTCTGCTCGTAAAACTTGAGAAAATGGTTCGGATGGTCACAGATTTCCCAACCCTGAAGAAGTGATGTGTCTAGGGAGTTAATGGCTGTTTTGAGGAGCAAGGAGCAGTTCTTATTGTAATGAAAAAGGGTATCGAACTTATGGAACATTGCTGGGAAAAGTGTATTGTAGAGCTTAAAGAAGATTCACTTCAAAAATAAATACATTTCTTACAAATACTATTGTGTTTTCTCTGTTGGGTCAAGTACTTCAGGGATTACCCTCTTATACCACACCGGTACTTACTTAAACCGCACACCATGCCACTATACACATATGAATGTGGTTATGGTTCATCTTTGTACTGAAAATATAAAACATGGTCACAGAACAACATCTGACTATCCCACAAGACATAAAAGACGCAAAATTAATAAGGAATTGTTTACAAAGACAATTGTTTTATTGACAGACAACAATACAAGGGAAAAACCAAGATAAACAAAGCAGTTAAAAAAATAAACAAACTCGATCCATACTTTCCTACAATAGTTTTATAATACGAGGCGTATTCTTAAAGTAAGTACCGTTTGCTTATATTTAAATGTTGGCGCTTCAGAACACAGTCTTGCTCCTGCAGCGCCATCTACTGATTCATTGAGAAGCTATAGCAGCGTTTGTTTTGTTTCAGAAGTCGTTTGCTTGTCCGTGCATGCAAACAACAATGTCCGCGACAATCGTTGATCCCGCCAGCTGTGAAGTGCGTTCTGTCGTACGATTCTTGTATGCAAAAGGATTTGTCGGCTGCTGAAATTCATCGGGAGTTATTATGCCTAGTTTATAAACCTACAGTTATGAGTGGATAAGGAAAGGTTAGGCAATGGTGCCGTGATTTTAAAAATGGACGAACAAATGTCCATTAAGACGAAGAGCGAAGTGGTAGGCCCAGTAGTATTCTGACCGATGAAATTGTTTCGCAAGTGGAACAAAAACTGCGATGTGATCGTCGATTGACAATTAATGGCCTGGCTGAACAATTTCCTCAACTTGGACGCAATACTGTCTACAATATTGTCACGGAAAACCTCGGATACCACACATTGCGTGCAAGGTGGGTGCCGAAAATGCTCACCGACCACCACAAAGAGCAAAGAATGTCCAGTGGACGAGAGTTTTTGGGTCGTTGGGAACTCTTTAAACCACCCACCGTACAGTCCTGACCTTACACCCAGCGACTACTTCCTCTTCTTGCACTTGAAACAGTGGTTCGGTGGACAACGTTTCGAAACCGAAGAGGAACTCAAGAATGGCGTTGTCGATTGGTTCAACCCTCAGGCGGCGAGTTTCTATGCAGAGGGGTTAAAGAAGCTGGTGCAGCGGTACGAAAAGTGCTTAGAAGTGAACGGCGATTATGTAGATAAGTGAAGTGGGTTTGTGGCTAACTAAAAGTGCCAATAAAATGTGTTTCATAAGAGTGTATTTTTTTCTGTGACCAAACGGGCCTTACTTTATGAACACGCCTCGTACCAAATTTAAACTTGCGGCACCTTCCCAACTCAAACAACTTTAATCTATAAAACACAAAGTGGACATACATTAACACGCAAGATCCAGCTGATTGATCGTTTGGTGAACCAATGAAATTGCTGCGGGAAGGTTGAAAAATATATCACCTTTGCGTTTAAAGTCTGTGGGAGGCCATATTGGCTTGTTGAAGACACAAGTTTCAGTTTAAATGTTTAAATATTATGTGGCTGTTAATAACCATTCACACTAACACAATTTTGACACCGAAACAAAAAATTCAACGCAAGCCTCTTGTCTTCCACATTTTAAAAATACTATGAAGTCTCTCAAATTTGTCCGTTAGCTAATAGATGCGTGACGGAGAAGGGATATTTGAAAAACACAACGTTTCACCCAAATATAAGTTGGAAATGTCCAGACATTTGGTTGTTGTATTAACACAATTATGTATGTACTCTTGAGACTCTTAATTGTTCGTCATTAATGATTAATTACCATTCACCAGCATTAAAGAGTGTTTATTTTCATTCTCTACTTAATAATTCTTGTCCATTTTATAAGCATTTTCAAAAATGACTTACAATTAATCCCAGAAGAACACTAAACTTCTGTTGAAGTTAAAATATCAGAAGGTACTATCCTATGGAAAGCTAAACCAATTACGTAGCAGGAAAAAACCTGACACATGTATATATATATATATATATATATATATATATAAACCATAAACACAGTAATAGTCAACCCTAATAAGGTCGGTTTAGTAGGTGATGGTAGAACTCACCCATGTACCAAGCCCTATACTGAATATTCACACATCAGGGTAGGGGGGCCAGATCCTTTCCCTGTGCCGGTTATGGTTTCCCAGGAAGACATCTGGTACACTGCTAATAATCTTGGGTGGAGCTGCAGGTGCAAACAGAGTGCCTTATTGGTGAAAGGGAATCGAACCTGGGACCCTCCGGTCAGTAGTCCAACGCTCTACCCACTAGACCACTGCGACTCGCATATATATATATATATATATATATATATATATATATATATATATATATATATATATATATATATATATATATATACATACACACACACACACACACACACACACACACATATATATATATATATATATATATATATATATATATGATTTCTTCGAAGTAACACGGAAGTGTTGAATAAAAAACTTAGAGAGTAACACACAGTACGAGAACACATAAAAATTGTGAGTGTTCTTTTTATGTGTTCTCGTGCTGTGTGTTACTGTCTTTATATATATATATATAAAGACAGTAACACACAGCACGAGAACACATAAAAAGAACACTCACAATTTTTATGTGTTCTCGTACTGTGTGTTACTCTCTAAGTTTTTTATTCAACACTTCCGTGTTACTTCGAAGAAATCATATATATATATAAATTCACTGATAGTCATAACAAACACAGAAACCAAAACACAAAAGAGGAAAAACTCACTGGTTCTCGAATTTTCGGTGGTCCAACCACCTTTCTCAAGAGGAATTAGGAACAGAACTCAGAAATATATATATATATATATATATATATATATATATATATTATTAGGTAATATACCTGTTAAGGTAGGTTTTTCGATGGACACAACTATCAAGTAAACATTTTGTAACTCCAAACAAAACCCAATCCAGCAACCTAATCTACATCAGGTCCCTCTCTTCATATCTCAGTGTACTTCCTTCACCCCTTCATCCCCTATCTAAGACATCCCCTATCCCTGTATTCCTGCCTTTTCCTCGTTTGCCTAACATTCTCCCCTCTATTACCTTCTTCAACATCCCACTATTGCCGATCAATACGCCTTTCATCCATCTTTCATCTGCCTCCATAGGATTTCTCCCAAGAAACCCCTCTCCTCACCCACCATCTCCAGTACTTCCTCATTTGTTAATTCCTCCTTTCGGTCCATTTCACCTTCTCCATTCTTCACAACACACCCACATCTCTCTCAAATGGCCTCCAGTCTACGTCTATCCTCCTGCTTCAGTGACCACGTCTCCCAATCGTACATAGCTACGCTCCATATCAGTACATATCTGCAATAGCCTCCAATCTACATCTATCCTCCTGCTTTAGTGACCACCACGTTTCCATGGCCTCACATAGCTACGCTCCATATCAGAGTGTATTCTTACACGAGTCCTTTCTTAACCTATCCCTACTCAACGTCCCCGTCATCAACTCCCTCCTCCTTGAGAAAGCCTCCTTGCCTAGCATTGCAATTCTTCTCCTTACGTCCCCAATACTACTTTGACACCGTGTTGGTCCAAAACACTTCCAGAGATACATACACTGTTCTAGCTGCTCTATTTTTTCCCCACCTATTTTAATATTTAGCTTAGCCTTTTCTGGATAAAATCGCATAAACTTTGAATGTATATTATTTTTATATATATATATATATAATATATATATGTGTACGCACATAAAAATGAATTCTGTGGGAGTTTCAAAATGGAGAGTAGACGATCAGTTAACTCGGATCAGGGGAGTCTCCCGTCGGATTCATGACCCAATGCAGCCGCTGTACGTGTCTCCTGAGTTCTAACTTATTAGGCGATTTGAAAGGGCACTTCTCGCATTTGTACCTCGAATCATTGTGCACCACCATATGAAGCTGGAGCGACCTCTTCCGGCTGAACGGCTTGGAACAAATATCGCACATGAATGGCCTCTCAGAATCGTGCACCACCATATGGGCTTTGAGGGAAAACTTGATGGAAAAGGTTTTGGTACATATTTCACACGAAAACGGTTTCCTTCCGGTATGATTAGCCATGTGTTTGTTGAGATACCGCTCCGCCACGAATGATCTCGAGCAGACATGGCAGGAATATGGTTTTTCCTTTGAGTGAACATTCATATGTTTACGCAAATCGGCCCTTTCGACGAAAGCTTTAGGGCATTCGGTACACGCGTGAACCTTTTCCCCATTGTGGCGCGCTAGATGAACTTTTAAACCGCTCGATTGAGTGAAAGCTTTCCCGCAAACTTCGCACGAGTATGGTTTTTCCCCCGTGTGGGTCCTGAGGTGTACCGTTAACGAATTCTTCAACCGGAACGTCTTGGGACAAACCGTACATGCGAATGCTTTCTCTCCGGTGTGAAGTCTCATGTGTGCCTTGAGATTTCGGCCTCGGGAAAACATTTTGAAGCACACGGTACAGGTGTAAGGGAGCATATCGGCATGTGTTTTCATGTGGTGAGTCAATTTAGCTTGTGCCGTGAATTCCATCGGACAAACATTGCATTTATAAGGCTTATCGGCCAGGTGTAAGGCCAAGTGAGTCTTAAGGTTTGTTTTCCTCGTGAAAGACTTCGAGCAAATGCTACATGGGTATGGCTTTCCATCGGAGTGAACGCTCATATGATCTTTCAAATCGGATATCTCCCTGAATCTCCTTCCGCACTCATCACAAACGTGGCAATTATCATCAGTGCCATCATTAGGAATGGATGCCGAACTCATCACACCTCCGTCAAACTCCCCACCATCCAAATCCACACCAAAATCACACTGATTCCGCACCCCATCCGAAGTACCACCATCCAAGTCCACGTTCGACACCGAACAACCCTCCCGCAACCCCCCAGAGGTATTGAAAACATCACCAGAACTCTCAACTCCACCAACATCCTTCACCGACCCAGAAACACACTCTCCTCCCCCCTCCTCCTTCACAACATGCTTCAAAACGTGTTTATCGTACTCAGCCTTCTTGATAAACCCCACCAAACAAGTACTGCAATGAAAGAAGTCAATACCACCACTGCCAACGTTATCCCTAGACCGACTAACCTCACAAGGGACAGAGCAGTGTTTTTCGTACTCCCCCCTATCGATGAAACCCATAAAACACGTTTCGCAATGGAAGAAGTCATCACTCACGTGTTTCCTCATGTGCTTTTCGATCAAGAGCTTCGTTCCGAACAGAGACCCACAAATGTCACAGACGAAATCCTTCTTCTTTGATCTACGATCGGGTAAACGTTTCCCCGTCAAACTTCCATCGTCTGCGAGGTCGCCGAACGTCGGAACGCTCTCAAATTCAGATTGTTCCGCTCGAGCCGTCGATGGCATCCCGGATTCATCGTTCAGTCGGACGTTTTCATTGGTAGGGCCAGGCAGGGATGATATCGGCTCACCAACTGCTCTGCATTGGACATCTAATGCCTTGTTACCTGCAAATAATGAAATAAACGGTGTAATTGAAATGATGGAACATGCACGTAGTCTGTACCACAAATACGAGGCGTATTCTTAAAATAAATACCGTTTGCTTATATTTAAATGTTGGCGCTTCAGAACACAGTTTTGCTCCCGCAGCACCATCTACTGATTCATTGAGAAGCTATAGCAGCATTTGTTTTGTTTCAGAAGTCGTTTGCTTGTCCGTGCATGCAAACAACAATGTCCGGGACAATCGTTGATCCCGCCAGCTGTGAAGTGCGTTCTGTCATACGATTCTTGTATGCAAAAGGATTGTCGGCTGCTGAAATTCATCGGGAAGTATGCCTAGTTTATAAACCTACAGTTATGAGTGAAGGAAAGGTTACACAATGGTGCTGTGATTTTAAAAATGGACGAACAAATGTCCATAAAGACGAAGAGCGAAGTGGTAGGCCCAGTATTCTGACCGATGAAATTGTTTCGAAAGTGGAACAAAAACTGCGATGTGATCGTCGATTGACAATTAATGGCCTGGCTGAACAATTTCCTCAACTTGGACGCACTACTGTCTACAATATTGTCACGGAAAACCTCGGATACCACACATTGCGTGCAAGGTGGGTGCCAAAAATGCTCACCGACCACCACAAAGAGCAAAGAATGTCCAGTGGACGAGAGTTTTTGGGTCGTTGGGAACTCTTTCAACCACCCACCGTACAGTCCTGACCTTACACCCAGCGACTACTTCCTCTTCTTGCACCTGAAACAGTGGTTCGGTGGACAACGTTTCGAAACCGAAGAGGAACTCAAGAATGGCGTTGTCGATTGGTTCAACCCTCAGGCGGCGCGTTTCTATGCAGAGGGGTTAAAGAATCTGGTGCAGCGGTACGAAAAATGCTTAGAAGTGAACGGCGATTATGTAGATAAGTGAAGTAGGTTTGTAGCTAACTAAGAGTGCCAATAAAATGTGTTTCATATGAGTATATTTTTTCCTGTGACCAAACGGGCCTTACTTTATGAACACGCCTCGTAACATGTGTGGGCATGTTAATTCATTCCTTCTTCCCGAAAACACTCAATCAAGGTGGAATGACATTCCTATGGCATCGACATGTCGAAATCCAGATTGTTTTGCACATTGTGAGTGTTGAAATGTTGTGAAATGAGGAGAATAATTAGGAGTACACTCTCGATATTGTCCATGTACTAAATGGATGTGATATGAAGTACAATTGATCATTAGTACGGCGTACTCACTCAAAGTACTCTCCGAAACACAGTATTTTCATGGTAGGGTTCGGAGATACCACTGTAAAAACATACTCCATTACCAGGATTCGAACCACGGCCATCTGGATGGGAATCCATTTACATCAGCCACCGTACCATCGTGATCCCCTAAATTGATTTGACCCAGACCTGCACATTAGGCACAAGGTGTGATGAAACAAATACCGAACTGATTTTTTTCTATGCAAACCGTTCAACGGATCGAAACAAGAGACAGTGCGCCATCTAGCCACACATCTGACGACTAAAATGAGAGCACTTGCATTTGTTTACGTCCAGTCGTTAAGCAACAGCAATGGTATGCGTCTTAACCTGTTCAACAGGGTTCGTCCGGAAAATAAGTGTACTGAGCTCAGGGAAAAAAAAGTATTACACTTTTACATATCTTAAGCTAATATTCCTCAAAATAGGACCCTTGTGAGTCGATACACTTGTTCCAGCGGCGTTCCCATTCCTGGAACGCTCCCGCAAAGGCATCATCGGGAACCTCTCGAAGACACGTCGTCACGGCCTCTTTGACGGCGTTAAGTCCCGTATCGCGTTCCTTTCAAACTCCTCTTTATCTTCGGGAACAGAAAGAAGTCCGGTGGTGCCAAGTCCGGTGGCTGTAGGGCGGGTGCGGCAGCGTTGCCACGCCGTGCTCGGCCAAGAAGTCCGACACGACAAGCGCGGTGTGAGACGGCGCATTGCCGTGATGCAGCTGCCAGATGTTTTTGATCGCGTTGCCGGACGCGGGCGACTCGTTTTCGAAGCCTGTCGAGCACTTGGACGTAAAATGCAGCATTTACAGTTTGTCGTTCAGGTACAAATTCGTAGTGGACGACTCCCCTTTTGTCAAAAAAAGACAATGAGCGTCATAAACTTATTTTCCAGACAAACCCTGAATGTTCAATTGCATCAATGAAGGGGCTAGAGGAACTGCGTGTGTGTTTGTTAAATTTTTTTGTTTCAAACTTGACAAAAGTGTTAAGGAGACATAGAGGAATGATTGAGCAAGCCTTTGTCGATGAAGCTATGAGTCGTTGTCGAGTGTATTTGAGTGGTACAGTCGTTTTCAATCGGGCAGGACCTTGACAGATGAAGATTCGCGAACGGGGGGGCCTTCCACTTCGACAGACACCAACAATGTTGAATTGTTCAACGATTTGGTGCGGACAAATCACCTTTTAACTGTCAGGTAGATGGCAGAGGAAGTGAACATTAGTTTCGGATCCCGTCAGACAATTTCGACAGACATTTTGGGCATTAAATTCGTCCCTTTTGGGTGATCAACTGATGAACATGAGTTTGTCGCCAGAATTGGAATTTCCGTGATCCCCCAGCCACCTTACTCTCTCCAGACGTGGAGACTCCATCAGACTTTTCCTTTGTTTCCAAAGTGAAAATCACCCTTGAAAGGGCACCGATTCGACTCTATTATGGAGTTTAAAGCACTAATTGTACGGTGGACCAGAAGAGGATCCCTAAGGTGGCTTACCAGGCAGGGTGCGAGAGCTGGGAGAAACGTTGGTAAAGGTGTGTCGCCAGCCAAGGCATGTACTTTGAGGGCGACAGGTTCGATTAAGCTGTATCCGTGGAAATAACCAAGTTATGAAATCAGTCCTGTCCTTTTTTCTATCACACCTATCTAGTTCATGGGATCTTGAGTGAAATAGGTCCCATTCGTAGACTTTAGAAGGTTCTACAAAGCGAGGAAATGAATATAGTCGAACATTGTTGGCGTAAACACCGAAAAACATTGCACAGCTATGGTTGAACTTACTAAATAAATTCGTATTGGCATGTTTCAGCACCGAGGTATCGCAAGTTATTCGAACTCCAACATAGGTTGGTCGCTTGGATCATAAATATATGAAATTGTCTCAAAATCCCCAGTACAGGCCCTAGCGTTGGCGTGTAGCACGTTGCCATGTGAATAGAATGTGTTTTGAATTGCAATTGGTGCCACTGAAAACTCTTTTAAGATTTGAAATTATGAATATTATAAATAAAGTTGAGGATTAAGTTAAAATATTAATTTTTCAATTAATAAATTGAGAAAATACGTTCAAGATGGCCTATGGAACAATAATTCTGTTTTCTATCGTTCCCAGGAAATACAAAAACATTTGCAGGCAAGCAAATTTCAAAATTGGCATTTTTCAGACATGTTAAATTAATCAGATCCGCACATGTTTATAGCGCCGAGGTCTTGCTAATTAATCGCATTCAAAAAATATATTGGTCTCGCTTGGACCATGTACGATGGTGCGTTCAATAATTAACGGGAATTTTCATTTTTTCGGGCAATAATATTCATATATTTATTCTTAATACAATTGATGTTTGGTCACCTTTCAGAGTAGTCCCCAATTTGGAGATTAATGCACTTACTTGTGCGCCAGCGCTTCTTCCAATCCCCCCTTAAACACACTTCTCTCAAACTCTCGATCTTTGAGATATATGGCAGCCTTTAGTTCTTTCAGCGATGCGCTTTTAATGTCATCTACGGCTGTCTTATATGTCGAAATTATGAAGTTATACAATCAAACCCGTCTTTTTCCTATCACACCTATCTAGTGCATGGGATCTTGAGTTAAATAGGTCCCATTCATGAAATTTAGAAGGTTCTACAAAGTCAGACAATCAGTATTGTCGAAAACAGTTAACATTAAAGATGAAAAGCATCTCAGAGAGGGTATTTGAATTAGGTTGGAAAAAATCAGAAGAAAGACAATTCAATCAATCAATCAACGATATGTCATCAGCCAAGGGACGTACTTTGAGGGCAACAAGTTCGATTAGGCTGTAAAAACCATAAACACAGTAGTCAACCCTAATAAGGTCGGTTTAGTAGGTGATGGTAGAGCTCACCCATGTACCAAGCCCTATACGGCGTGTGAATATTCACACATCAGGGTAGGGGGGCCAGTTCCTTTCCCTGTGCCGGTTATGGTTTCCCAGGAAGATCTGGTGCCCAAAAAATCAACTAGCTTGGGTGGAGCTGCAGGTGCAAACAGAGTGCCTCGCCCGGGAATCGAACCCGGGACCCTCCAGTAGTCAGTAGTCCAACGCTCTACCCACTAGACCACCGCGACCCGCGATTAGGCTGTATCCATTGAAATTTTGATCACACGTTGTAAACGTGGTACAAATCATGTCGGAGAGTACGTTAGTTTATGTATTGTACTACACACCTGGCGTTACATATTCACCCTCTGCCAGTTCTCCATTTCCAAAGTCATCTCCATCGGAATCTTCCTCTGTTTTGCATTCCACGGCATCCTCCTGCTGTGTTTCAACACCAGGCATCCGCAGGGAGCCCTGTAAAAGTTAAACAACCAATCTTTACAAACGCTATCCTGATACTGTGAACACAAAACCATGCAATTGTGAAACGTTGTAAAGATAAACTTAGTTGGGTATCCAAAGTAATACGTAGGGGTAAAAGAAATCCATTATTTTGGTGCGTGAATTTCAAATCTTCATTTAAGATGTTTCCGATCGTCCGATTTGGGTCAATTATGCAGCAATTTGCTGCATAATTTGTTGCTATTTTAAAGGTAGCTTTATAATGGCCTCTCACATAGAAGTCTTGGTACTTATTAAAACTATAGTAATCCATTTTCAACAATCTTCTTTCTCTTAATCGCAATTTCTCATCACTCGGGAAGTTTTGCAATGCAAGAAAAAGGTGTCGATCGCTTGTTCCCAGGTCCGGACTATATGGTGGATACATTAAAACCTCCAAAACCAAGCTCCCGGAGTTTCTGGCGAGTCACCACAGACGTGTGTGGCCTTGCGTTGGCCTGATGAAACGCAACACCTCTTCTGTTGGCCAACGCTGGCCGTTTCTGTTCAATCGCTAGCTTCAAACGGGTCAGTTGTCGACAGTAGAGATCTGAATTCAATGTTTGGCCATACGGAAGCAACTCATAATGAGTGATTCCTTTTGAATTCCCACCAAATACATGGTAGAACCTTCCTGGCCGTTAGTCCTGGGTTGGTCACCGTTTGAGCTGCTTCAACACACTTTGACCACGATCATTCTCGCACAATATTGTCGCGTGTGACCCATTTCTCGTCCCCAGTCACCATCCGTCTAAGAAATGGGTCGAGTTCATTCCGTTTGGCCAAAGGCTTCGCAGTTGGAAACTCGATTCGTCATGTTTCTTGGTGTTAATTGGTGTGGCACCCAAACATTGAGCTTTTTTTTGAATCCAGCTTTTACTCAAATGGTTTAAAAACTGTTTAATTGTCGATCTTTAGTTCCTGGGAGATGCTACGACTACTAACATGAGAGTCAACTTTGATTATTTCCGTGATTTTATGGACATTTTCGACGACGGGCCTGCCTGTGCGAGGCACATCTATTGACATCGAAAATATCCCTGAACCAGATCGACGAAACCAAAATTGGACATAACTGTTACAGTATCATCGGCACCATATAAAGAATCAATTTCACAATTTCAGCGGCCTGGCTTGCATTTTCTTGCCTTTATCAAAGAAAGGAAAACTGTAAGGAATGTCCCAGGAATTGTCTGTCTTTGTTGACTTCCATTGTTTAACACCCTGTAACTAACAACTGAATGGAACAAACAGGAAAAACAGCAAGAGGATATTTTTGGTGCCAAGTATTATCTTGACGACGAGCATAAACTTGAAATTGTTTGATCAATACTTTACGAGATATCGATCAGTACAGCCATCTACCGAGAATATAATGGATTTCATTTTTCCCTTAACTAATATTAGAGCAGCTAGTCTGGGATTCACTCAATGGAGCATAGGTTAAACATTATAGATTTAATCTCTTCTTGCAAATAAGTTAGAAGGACAACTCTTTAGCAGTGATGTTTCCAAATGTTTAGTTAGTCAATATATGAGGCGTATTCATAAAGTAAAGACTGTTTGCTTATAATTAAATATTGGTGCTTCAGAACACAGTTTTTACTCCGACAGTACCATCTACTGATTCATCGAGAAGCTAGAGCAGCATTTGTTTTGTTTCAGAAGTGGTTTGCTTGTCCATACATGCAAACTACAATATCGGCGACTAATCTTTGATCCCGCCAGCTGTGAAGTGCGTTCTGGTATACTTGATTCTTGCTCTTTGCAAAAGGATTTGTCGGCTTTTATGAAATTCATCGGGAGTTATTATGCCTAGTCTCTGGACCTACACAGTTATGAGTGGATAAGGAAAGTTTGAACAATGGTGCCGTAGATTTTAAAACTGGACGAACCAATGTCCATAAAGACGAAGAACGAAGTGGCAGGCACATTGGTATTCCGATGACCGATGAAATTGTTTCGCAAGTGGAACAAATACTGCGATATTGATCATCAATTGACGATTAATGGCCTGGCTGAACGATTTCCTCAACTTGGAAGCACTACTATCTACAATATCGTCACTGGAAAACCTCGTATACCACAAATTGTGTCCAAGGTGGGTGCCGTAAATGCTCACCTACCACCACAAAGAGCAAGAAACCTCAAATACCGCAAATTGTGTGCAAGGTGGGTGCCGTAAATGCTCACCGACCACCACAAAGAGCAAAGAAACCTCGGATACCGCAAATTGTGTCCAAGGTGGGTGCCATAAATGCTCACCGACCACCACAAAGAGCAAAGAAACCTCGGATACCACAAATTGTGTCCAAGGTGGGTGCCATAAATGCTCACCGACCACCACAAAGAGCAAAGAAACCTTGTATACCACAAATTATGTCCAAGGTGGGTGCCGTAAATGCTCACCTACCACCACAGAGAGCAAGAAACCTCGAATGCCGCAAATTGTGTGCAAGGTGGGTGCCGAAAATGCCCACCGACTACCACAAAGAGCAAAGAATGTCCAGTGGACGAGAGTTTATGGGCCAACCAGATGGAGATGATGAGACTTTAGCTACTATTTCCTCCTCTTGGACTTGAAACAGTGGCTCGGTGGACAACTTTCTTTGAAACCGAAGAGGAACTCAAAAGAACGGCGTTGTCATTTGGTTGGTCAACTCTCAGGCGGCGAGCTTCTATGCAGAGGGGTTAAAGAAAGAAGCTGGTGCCACGGTACGATGAAAAATGCTTAGAAGTGAACAGAGATTGGGTAGAGAGAAGTGAAGTGGGTTTGTAGCCAACTAAAAGTGACAATGAAACGGGTTTCGTATGAGTATATGAGGCGTATTCTTAAAGTAAGTACCATTTGCTTATATTTAAATATTGGCGCTTCAGAACACAGTTTTGCTCCTGCAGCGCCATCTACTGATTCATTGAGAAGCTATAGCAACATTTGTTTTGTTTCAGAAGTCGTTCGCTTGTCCGTGCATGCAAACAACAATGTCCGCGACAATCGTTAATCCCGCCAGCTGTGAAGTGCGTTCTGTCTTACTCGATTCTTGTATGGAGAAGGATTGTCGGCTGCTGAAATTCATTGGGAATTATGCCTACTTTATAAACCTACAGTTATGAGTGGATAAGGAAAGGTTAGACATTGGTGCCGTGATTTTGAAAATGGACGAACAAATGTCCATGACGAAGATCGAAGTGGTAGGCCCAGTATTCTGACCGATGAAATTGTTTCGCAAGTGGAACAAAAACTGCGATGTGATCGTCGATTGACAATTAATGGCATGGCTGAACAATTTCCTCAACTTGGACGCACTATTGTCTACAATATTGTCACGGAAAACCTCGGATACCACACATTGCATGCAAGGTGGGTGCCGAAAATGCTCACCGACCACCACAAAGAGCAAAGAATGTCCAGCGGACGAGAGTTTTTGGGTCGTTGGGAACTCTTTAAACCACCCACCGTACAGTCCTGACCGTACACCCAGCGACTACTTCCTCTTCTTGCACTTGAAACATTGGTTCGGTGGACAATGTTTCGAAACCGAAGAGGAACTCAAGAATGGCGTTGTCGATTGGTTCAGCCCTCAGGCGGCGAGTGTCTATGCAGATGGGTTAAAGAAGCTGGTGCAGCGGTACTAAAAATGCTTAGAAGTGAACGGCGATTATGTAGATAAGTGAAGTAGGTTTGTGGCTAACTAAAAGTGCCAATAAAATGTGTTTCATATGAGTATATTTTTTCCTGTGACCAAACGGGCCTTACTTTATGAACCCGCCTCGTATTTAGTCCTGTGACTAAACGGGCCTTACTTTATGAGAATGCCGCATATTACCAATTCACTATGAAACACAGAACATTGAGAATCAGTATAAATATCCATTGTTCCATCTGGGACAAAGGATTAGCCACTCACCAGCAAGTCCGTCCTTTTGGGGTCACCAGAGGTCATCGGCTCCATCACAGTGACTGAGGAGAAGTCACCGCCCGCCACTTGAGCCACTGACACCAGTTTTGGGCGGAGATTAACGTCCATAGGACTTGTGTTTCCCCTCTCTTGGCCCAACACTCTGTCGACACTACCAATGCCCCCTCCGGTGTCTGCTGTCTCATTGCTATTGTCAACGGGGATGTCAATTGGGATGTCAATGGAGTCAGTCTCTTCTTTGCACGCCTTGTGGTTAATGTTGGGAAAGAAACAAGATTTAATTCTATTTCCACGAGAGCAGCAAGAGAGTTGGAAACATACAAGACAGCCCTTACAGGTTCATGAATGAGTTAATCTCTTTGTCAAGCCTCCTAGGGCCAAACTCAGTCAATTCAAATAATTCAATCATACCTCCTTGTTCTCCTACTTCAATGCTAAGCTTAACCTTTCTCTTTCTGGAAAAAACACTAACATTTGTATTATTTATATATTGATTCTCATCCCTTACATGGTCTAAATTTCAGCGCACTAGTTGCCCGAGACCCAATAACGAGCTGAGTCTGTGCTTAAGTTGATCGTCGAGCTGTGCGTATGCTATGCCAGGTACGTTAGTTTCTGTATTTGTCCTTTGTTTAAGCTGTTTGTCGTCGAAAATGGAAATTGACCAAATTACAGAGCAATAAATGAACATATCAAGTTTTAATGGTGAAGTGTGGTTTTAAAGTTATCGAGATATCACTGAGAAATGTACTGGACAGCTGTTTATACGGTGCTAATGCTCTGAATAAGAAAACATCCGTCTTCAGAGTGGATTGAGCATCTTAGAAAGATGGCAAACGAGACAAGACAGGCCTAGACGGATGATGATGCAAGGCCTTTAAAAGACCTTCAAACCACCTCTTGTGTTGATGTACGACAACATTGATCGTGTGTGCAATGGTCCCTTGTTGTCCTTCTCACCAATGATCGTAGTCATATTAAAACTGTCCGAAGAATGATATCTGAAGAATAGTGAACTGAATTTAGAATGGAAAATCAACAGTGCAACCACACTACTAATACTAATTCACTGTCTTAACATATTATAAGATGGATGGATGGATCAATGGACCATAATGACACAATGCACCTGCACACTGATTCAGAGAGCATTGATTGTCCGTCGCTGGTTTAATAATATTCAATGAACCTCGTTGATCCATTGATCATAATCATTTCTCCTTATAGATCTCCTCTCGCCCCCTTTGCGACTACTTTTCTCCAAATTCCCATTTAAATGTGTTAATATAATACATGCGCGATATATACATATATCGCAGATCTCAGTGTGAATTAAGTTTCCTTGGTGGTGTAGTTGGTAGCACATCCGCCCTGCAAGTGGAAGGTCCGGTGTTCAAAGCCCGGTTAAGGAAATATTTTTACATTCGTGATCTGCTCAAAAACCGCCTTCCCCACATGCCCTGTGTTCGCCTTTTATGTGTTTTCCTATCCCCTTTCCTTATACCTATTTCTATGTTTGAATGAATATTTGTGCGCCGCATGGCGGGACTTCGTATTTGAATGTCTACATCACTGGGTGGTGTACATTAGATGTGTGGAAGACACAATCATGATTAAGCAACAAGCTGAGGTTGAACATGTCAAAACGGGGCAAATTACCACCTTGTTTATACAATTTTTAGAGCTTGAAGGAGTCCCCTTATTTTTTAAGAAAGTGGCTAGTCCTGCTCGCCTTGAATAAGCCTTTCCTATTATGGTTTTAACTTTTTTGTATAAGTTTAATCTATTGTCAGTTTGTAACTCCTAAAGTAAGTGGCTTCTATGCTCCACTCTATTGGCCGTTCTTGGATTCTTACACACGATAAAGTCAGTGTTATCGTGTGCGACCTTGCGTGAAAATCATGGCTTTTGTTCTAGGCGGGTTAACCCTTAGTCTCCACTTGGAGTATGTACCACGTAGGTCCCAGATCTGGCATGTTTTGAGCTCTTCCTTGGACAATTGTTAACTTTTTCACCCTTGGCTATGATGGCCGCGTCATCTGCATGTCGTGCGATTAATATCTTATCAATTCTGTTCTTCTCTTGACAAATCTGCTCTAAATAAATTAAATACGCGAATAGACTGGTGTTCATGTATATGTATACATATATATGTATATCCTGTGGTGCTAGGCCTCCCCTCCCTCTCTTGGTGTCTTCGCCGGGTGCATACTTTACGCACCATGCCGGGCACGAGACGGTAAGCACACCCTACGGTGGCGCCACCATCGACGATCGGGCTAACTATAATTGACTTGCCGCGATGTTTTGGATTGCGTTTGGGGTTTTCGTAATCTCAATTTTATTCATTCAGTGGGATTTGTGGGTGGATGTCGGGGGATCATGGGTGGCGGTGGTCCAGTGGGTAGAGCGTTGGACTACTGACCGGAGGGTCCCGGGTTCGACTCCCGGGCAAGGCACTCTGCACCTGCAGCTCCACCCAAGCTAGTTGATTTTTCGGGTACCAGATCCTCCTGGGAAACCATAACCGGCACAGGGAAAGGAACTGGCCCCCCTACCCTGATGTGTGAATATTCACACGCCGTATAGGGCTTGGTACATGGGTGAGCTCTACCATCACCTACTAAACCGACCTTATTAGGGTTGATTACTGTGTTTATGGTTTTATCGAGGGATCCCGGTTCGAATCCCAGTCAAGGCAAATGATTTCTAACTCTGTAACTGTTGAATTGTACAATGCACACCTTGAGGATGGCTCTGTTACGAGTTACTGTTGCGGGATCTCCCGTAGTTTCTAGGAATAATCATAAGTTCACGCTCTTGAGATTATTATTACTCTTTATTTGCCCAGAGATCAACCAAAGTACGAGGTGGGTGGTGTATGAACAAGATATAAGGCATGTCGAAAAGGAGCAAAGACAGGCGCAAATTAAGATACTAAAGGAAAAGAAATGTTTATGTTGAGGGAGAAAGTTACTTCCACATGTAGAGACCAGGAGGGGTTCTGAAGTTCATTTGGTTGGTTGTCTACAAGCTTGTGTGCTCATTACTCTTTAGCCTCGCCTCGTAATCCTGGATGTCCGACTTTGTAGAGAATTCTTTGAGAATGAACAAATTAAAATTAAGTTAAGAACATACCCTCGTACTTACAATTGAATCCATTTCTTTGAAAGGACTGGAGGTCGTAGGGCGCATCTCTGTGTCCCCTCTGGTGGTGAACGAAGGCAACCGTTTAGCCTCTGATCGTTGCAGTGAGTGGTCAGTGGTTTGCAGAGGAGTGTCGATTCTCCATTCATTGGCTGACACAGCATCAGCACTGCCAATAGTCTCCTTATTGTCATCGTCATTATCCTTTTTGTCGCTGACGTTGGGGTTATCACCAGAACCGTCTCCATGCTGAGATTATATTACACAAACTAATTATATGACATTATCATAAAATTAATTACAATTATTATAATTAGGTAATCTAGTGGTTAAGGAGTGGTTATCGGTTAATTAAGTGGTTAAACTATATTTCAAATGAGGTTATTGTTCATTTTCAGCGCTGGCTTAAATTTCCAAACATGTATTCATCAATCGAATTTACAATCTCGATTATAATATTAATTCTATCAATAATCAACCCTATTTTTCATTTACATTAATGACCTACCGAGAAATTTACGCAAAAATCCCAAATCGGTAACAGTGTCCCGTTTGTGGATGATCTGAGCATTATGCTGTATCAGAAATCCAATGAAAACCTGATGACGTTATTTTAATCCAATTATTCATGGCGTTGGCACGCGGTAACGTGGAAATGACCTTATTCTTGACGAAAATAAAACTCAAGCCTTGATATTCTATTGCAAAAACCTGTTGTTATAATAAAAGTACTTCTAAACCTATGAGGAGTAACTGTAAAGTCATTAAAGACCATTAATGTTTGGTAATATTGATTAGGTAATCTCCCGGTTAAGGTAGGTTTATGGATGGACACAACTATCAATTGTAACTCCAAACAAAACCCAATCCAGCAACCTACTCTATACATCAACTCCCTCTTTTCATCTCTGTGTACTTCCTTCCTCCCTTCATCCCCTATCTATTAAGACATCCCTATCCCCGTATTCCTGCCCTTTCCTCGTTTGCCTAACATTCTCCCCTCTATTACCGTCTTCAACATCCCACTATTGCCGATCAATACGCCTCTCATCCATCTTTAATCTGCCTCCTAAGGATTTCTCCCAACAAACCCCTCTCCTCGCCCACCATCCCTAGCTACCTATACTTCCTCATTTGTTAATTCCTTCTTTCGGTCCATTTCACATCCTTCTTACATTCTTCTCCACAAACCTACATTTCTCTCATATGGCCTCCGATCTACGTCTATCCTCCTGCTTCAGCGACCACGTTTCCATAGCCACGCATAGCTACACTACACAACAAAGTGTATCCTATCGACTCTTGTCTTAACATCCCTACTCAACGTCCCTGTCATCAACTCCCTCCTCCTTGAGAAAGCCTCCTTGCCTAGCACAATTCTTCTCCCTACGTCCCCAATAGTACTTTGATCATGTTGGTCCAAAACACTTCCACAGATACATAAACTGTTCTACCTGCTCTATTTTTTTCCCTATCCTATTAACAATGTTTAGCTGAAGCCTTTTTCTTTCTTGGATAAAACTACAATAACCTTTGTTTAATTAATATTGATTCTAATCCCATATCTATCTCACTGAACCTCCAATTCCCTCAGCAATGTTTGCAAACCCCTTGGCTGACTGAGGAACTAATGCTTGGTCATCCAATCAAACCTAACCGATTTTACGAATTCCCCTCCGACTTTCATTCTTACCTCCAGTTCTTCCCATAATGCCTCTTTAATCATTTCCTCCACATATACGTCGAACAGCACCGGTGACAATGGACACCCCATGCCTTACCCCTCTTTCTAACACTGCCCATCCGGACTCTCCATTCCCCACTCGCACCTGATAGCAGTCTGATAGACATGTACAGGTTGCGGATCAGTCTCCTGTCCCCATTCCAATCCATTCCTATTTTCTGCAATACACGCATTAGTTTTCCCCAATTCACTCTATCAAATGCCTTTTTCATTAATCATACGAAACAGGCAACCTTTAGCCTTTCCTCACCTAACTCCAATATCCAATAGGTCTATTGGACCTAGGTCCAAGAGACCTTTCCTCACCTAACTCCCAACCCCCTCAACCCTTACCCTTCCCTCATGGTGCTACACCCCCTGCCACACACCTTTTTGGTGGCTCGCAGGGTACTTATGTAGATGTAGATGTAGATCTGTACGAAGAAAATATTTTGCAAGCATCCATTTCATTTTTTTAAATTGTATACATGGTCTGCGTAGTAAATATGTGAACTGGTGCGATGTGGTGTCCATGACTATAGGCCACTATAGAAGCGCTAGTTGCCTGAGACCCAATAATGAGACATCTGTGCTTGGCAGATCGTTGAGCTGTACTTATGGTTCCAGGTATGTTAGTTGCTGTTGTCCTTTGTATAAATACTGTTTGTCGTAGAAAATGGAAACTGACGAAATCACGGAGCAACGAATCAACATATCATAGTTTTAATGGTGAAGCACCGTGGTAAAAGTTACTAAAAAATTACTGAGAAATGCTCTGACAGCTGTTTATACGGTGATAATGCTCTGAATAAGAAAACATCCGTCTTCAAAGTGGATTGAGCGTCTTAGAAAGATGGCAAACGAGACAATAGACGCCAAGACGGACGATGATGCAAGGCCTTTAAAAGTCCTTCTATCCACCAACTGTGTTGTTGATGTAGGACAACATTGATCGTGTGTGCAATGGTCCCTTGTCCTCCTTCTTACCAATGATCGTAGTCATATTAAAATTGTCCGAAGAATGATATCTGAAGAATAGTGAACTGAATTCAGAATGGAAAATCAACAGTTCAACCACACTACTAATACTATTTCACTATCTTAACATATTATAAGATGGATGGATCAATGGACCATAATGACACAATGCACCTGCACATTGATTCATTAAGAGCATTGATTGAATTCATCGCCAGTTTAACAATATTCATTGAACCTTGTAGATCCATTGATCATCATTCCTCCTTATATTCTTATTCTTATAGATCTCCTCTCGCCCCCTTTGCGACTACTTTTCTCCTATTCCCATTTAAATGTGATTAATTGGGGATTACATATACATATGTATATATCTAACTGGGTGATGTACATTAGATGTTTGGAAGACACATTAATAATAATAACAGAGCAAGGAACGAGAGATGATATAGAATATTAAATAAAAAGAGAGCCTATATATATAACTACTGCTGTCGCTGCTTAAAGGAGGACTTCCATCTCTAAGGGTGCTTCACTATTAAACAATAGTGGAATGGAATTAAGAAGAAGATGGAATAATAATAAGAGGGCATTATTATGAATGAATGGAGAGTATTCTGAAGAAGAATAGGGGAGACGACGACAACAGAACCATCAGCGATTGTAGTAGACTAACTGAATTTAAAAGAGCAAAATAATGAATTTTCAATGGCCTAAGTGCGGGTATTAATTGGACACACCTCGTTTACCTAATTACACCTTTGGCTGTGTCTAAACCAAGTGTGAAAAAATAGATCACTCAAACAATTCCTCTTATTTGTGTCTGCATTTCTGTGTCCTCCATCAGCGTTGCTGGTCTTTTGGTTAGGACACGTTTGCTGGTCATCCTGCCTACGTTTTGAGGTAACCTTTGACCTGGAGAAGCAGGCAGGATGGTCGGCGAAACAGTCCCTACCAAAAGACCACCCAACACAGATGGAGAACACAGAAATGCAAGAGCCACAAGAAATCAACGCAGCGGAGACCTTTGCACAATTCCTATTCCTGTTATGACAAACAGTCTCCAGCTGCAATTAAAAAAGTAATTATACAAGTCTGAGGTTAGTCGCATTAATACCTGGCCTGACTTATAGATGGTGGTAGTTGTTTGAAAAAACATCACGGTATCAGAAAGTACGCAATCTTTAAAGCATATGTTTAAAGTTCAAAGACACCATGTTGTTTAGTAAATAGAAGTTTCTGGCGTAACTTGGTGGAAAATCTTCATACTGACTTTAAATAATCAAACCTTTTTATGCGCTGGAGCAATTAGATAATCCCTCAGCACACGAATTACGGGGAAGATGTTCTGAACAACGATTTTCTTTACCCTTCACGTTCCCCGTTATTGTTTTTTCCCTCACCCCCTGCCAACTCACCTGAAACCAAGTGAGACTTTTTCAACAATGCAGCGACTCCTCCCAGCCCGCTACTGAGAGTCACCTGACTAATTACCAAGTGCCCTTCTCCCCGTTCACAATAATCATTCCCCTAATCCTCTGCCAACTAATCCAATGTCAGGTGGGCTTTTTGCAACATTGTATTGACCATATCCTTCCAGCCTGCTAATTATCTAATTGGTTCTTATCTAATCTAATTATCCAATTATTGCTAATTTGTCAATATTACCAATCCTCCTTCTCTGCCTCAAACCATAGACTTTTAGCCCCCCTCTTCCTATCTCAACCAATCCTTTCTTTCCTCCTTCCTCTTCCCCTCCGCCCAGAGATATGTATATATACGGTGCTTGAATTGCCTGATGATGTTATGCTATTACGAAACCTGGGTTGTAAAAATTAAAAAGTTTATGTGGAAAAGTAAAGTGGTTTGATTATTAAAAGTCAGTACGTTGTTTAGTAATTGTTTGGCAGCCATCAATAGTGAACGTTATCGATGAATTTGTGAAAATGGAGAGAATTGCTTATCGTTGTATGTGATATACAATAAATAAAGCAAAAGGGAACGTACTACGGCCGAATGAATGCAATGAATACAAGTTACCCAAAGCCGCACTCTTGGGGGCACTAGTTAGGGGACACGGGGGAGGGTGCAAAGAATAAGGATAACAAAACTGCACACACTCTCTCACTCCGGTATTCCGTGTGGTTTTGTTTGCCTTGTCTGAGTGTGTGGTCCCTGGCGAGGGGTTTTTTCCCCCGTAAACCCTGAGTGCGTGTGTGTTTGCGACCTGCGACGGTCAATTTGTACTGCATATACCGGAGTGAAGGAGTGCGTGTGGTTTTGTTTGCCTTGTCTGAGTGTGTGGTCCCTGGCGAGGGGTTTTTTCCCCCGTAAACCCTGAGTGCGTGTGTGTTTGCGACCTGCGACGGTCAATTTGTACTGCATATACCGGAGTGAAGGAGTGCGTGTGGTTTTGTTTGCCTTGTCTGAGTGTGTGGTCCCTGGCGAGGGGTTTTTTCCCCCGTAAACCCTGAGTGCGTGTGTGTTTGCGACCTGCGACGGTCAATTTGTACTGCATATACCGGAGTGAAGGAGTGCGTGTGGTTTTGTTTGCCTTGTCTGAGTGTGTGGTCCCTGGCGAGGGGTTTTTTCCCCCGTAAACCCTGAGTGCGTGTGTGTTTGCGACCTGCGACGGTCAATTTGTACTGCATATACCGGAGTGAAGGAGTGCGTGTGGTTTTGTTTGCCTTGTCTGAGTGTGTGGTCCCTGGCGAGGGGTTTTTTCCCCCGTAAACCCTGAGTGCGTGTGTGTTTGTGACTTGCAACGGTCAATTTGCACTGCAAATACCGGAGTGAGAGAGTGTGTGCAGTTTTGTGATCCTTATTCTTTGCACCCTCCCCCGTGTCCCCTAACTAGTGCCCCCAAGAGTACGGCTTTGGGTAACTTGTATTCATTGTGATATACAATACTTTTAATTTGAGAAAGGCCTCTCAGCCCAACCAATGTAATAAAGCTGGACTGGATTCCACTCTACTGGGTGAGTCTGCTCCTTCGTCTACAACAGTCAAATAGTATTGGGTGGCATTGGGGTTTAAACGAGGGGCCGTACGAGCTGTCAAGATGAGAACATTGCATTTGTCGACGAAATGAGGTGAACACTCCAGAAACGGTGAAGAAAATCCACAAAGTGATACTGGATGATCGTCGACTGAAAGTATTCCAGCAAGCAGACATAGTAGGCATTTCAAAAAGTGCGGTACATGGCATATTAACTGAAAATTTGGACATGAGAAAGCTGTGGGCAAGATGGGTGCCGTGTTTGCTAACGCTCGAGCGAAACCAGTGTTGTGAAGATGTTCCAATCGAGTGTTTGGCAAAGTTTCACAGCAAATAAGAAGCATTTTTGTGCCGTTTCATAGCCATGGATGGGACACGGGTCCTTTATTTCACACTCGAGACAAAAGGACAATCGTAACAATGGATTCGAAAGGGAGAATTCGCTCCAAAGAAGGCGAAGACCGTTTCAACTGCAGGCAAGGTGGGATCGTCAATGTTTTGGGATGCGCATGGGATTATTTCCATTGACTATCTTGGAACAGGAAAAACTATCAACAGCGAGTGTTACGCGAACTTATTGCAACGTTTGAGCGAAGAAATCAAGCAAAAACGGCCGCAATTGGCCAATAAGAAAGTGTTGTTTCATCAAGACAATGCACCAACTCACAAATCCGTTGTTGCAATGGCCACAATCCATTAATTAAAGTATGAATTGCTACCTCATGCACCCCATTCATACAGATTTAGCCCCCTCGGATTATTTTCTGTTCGTAAGCTTGAAAACATGTCTCGGTGGTCAAAGATTTTTCGATAGTGAAGAAGCGATGACTCGGCAGTTAACGGCTATTTTGAGGAGTAAGACAGTTCTTATTACAATAAAAAGGGTATCGAACTTGTAGAACATCGCTGGGAAAAGTGAGTAGAACCGATAGGATATTATAATGTTGAGATTTTAATACATTTTTTCCAGAAATTTTCGTGTTTTCTGCGTTGGGTTGGGCACTTCCGGGACCACCCTCGTACAGCCAATGACCTCTGCGCTACTTACCTGGTCCTTGGCACCAGTGTGGATTCGATTATAGAAGACAAAGAGGCACTCGTTGCATCTACGCTTAAACAGTCGGAATTCAGTCAACTTGTCCACACAAGAGTTACACACCAACCATGGATACCCAGCTTCCTTGACGACCTGTAAACACATTTCAAAACAGATATTTATAATTATTCCCTATAATTTATAATTATTCCCTAAAAATACTAAAATAAAAATAATTCAGCGTCTTATACACACGTTGCTCTAGCCTAATAATGATTAACAAACTGACGTCGACTAGAATAATATACACGAAATCATTGCAATCCAAATTACATCCATACATTAATAACAGTCAATGCATTAATTGGAATTCGCAAAATTGTTATCTAATCACTAAAGACACTGAGGAAAATCCTTGATTTTAAAAAGCACTGTTCCTAATAGTTAAATATTAGTACACAGTGATTACCCTTTTAAATACACAAGGAACGTTGCTACGGCCGTGAATCAATGTAAACAAAAAAAATGCCGAGACGCGTAAACTTGAAGTTTACCGTAAATTACGGTCTCGGCAATTTTTTGTTTACGATTATTATACTGTCACAAATTGCTAAAATAATCCTCCGTCCACTCTCTGAATTAGTTCCGTTCAATCAGCAGTCATGAAAATTTCCATTTTCAGAAATAGAAATGGTCTCAGTTTGAGTATTTCTCGGACAGATCTCGTACATTTATTTAATAGTTCCACCAGTGGTTACGTTGTAGTCTTATGCATAAATATCAAACGCAAATCTTTTGATGAATCTCCATCACAATATAACATATTAATAGTAGGAGTTCTATATGCTACGCTGTAATATACGCGAACACACCACATAATTACATAAAAATGTTCAAAAGATAGAACTATTGGCCAAACTGAACTTATCGATTGTTAAAAATTCACTTGGTGAAATACAATTTCAATATACAGATCAGCAATCAAGAGAAAATTAACAATTTTCTGGTCGAAAAACATTTCGGCGAATTCAATTCATAAGGTGAATACATAACACTTGCATAAATAAAAACGATTAGTGACGCTGACGGTTGAAAACACGTTAGAATTCCAGATCTATACATCTATTATTTCAATTGATAATAATCAAGAAGGGTACAAAATATCCAGGCTGCTCTTTTATCAACAGATTAAAATCGCCGATCATAAAAAAGGAATGACGGATAAAATTTACGAGAAAAAATCAACGAGAAGTTTATTCATGAAATGAAAGGTTGATTCCACTGCGCTAAATGTGACTAATTATTACAGTACAAAAGAAACAGCTGCACTAACATTATTAAAAGAATATTTTTAAAAAACCATTCCGTCATAAATGTCACAAGTTTCACTCGGCAAAATTAAACTTAACAAAGTTATCCTTTAGCTACTGCTAACTACATTTTACCGTCAATGCCGTTCGGGTATGGACAAAATCATTTCGCAGCTTCACAACGTGAGCGAAGACATACAGTATAAACTAATTAATTGAAATTATAGCAACCATAAAAATACTCCACGTACCTTTATATGTAATAGATCCTCTAGGGTCATTACGACCATGAAGTCTTCGTTACTACTCCCTTCAAAGATGTTTATCAAACGCCCACCACTGCAGAGACACAACCTGCATAGTTCATATTTATGTTTATTAATCATTCTGAATGTTTGAAGTGGGGAGTTTTGATGAAAGAATTTCGGTTAAAACACAAAATTATCGTAATAAGTGACGTATTACAAGTCCGATATGAAGTAAAACGTTCATCAAACATAAAACTTCACAAACTCCGCATAATAAAACTATTTATATCATGAACTGAACGTAAGGTCATTAGCCATCAAGAACACAACTATTTACCAGCCGTCTTTTGTTGACTGCGCAGAATCAAATCTAATGATCCGGGTCTTCTGAAAGACTCAACGATCAATCGGGTCACTCATATAATCGTATGATTCTTTATTCTGTTGGATATAAAATCCTATGTCAGATTAAAAGATTCCTAAACACGCTGAATGATGACTTTGGTCTCACGTCCGAAAAATAATAATAACTATTTCAATTGATCTCAGTGCTGAATTTATAGGTAGCACGACGACAATAAGATCAATACTGCTGAAATGAGATTTTTTAATAATATGTCTTCATCATTTCACCTGAACCAGATTTTTTAAATAAATGAATTAACTTCTGGGACAGATTAATTAACGAAATAGTCGCTTAATATCCTTGATAATCGTCAATTTAAACTTCCGGCAATTATTAACATTAAATTCAACATTAATTTCAATTAATGTGAGAAAAATTTCATGTTGTTTACTGTGTTTTGGAGAACCGGATCATTAAGTTCATTCGTTGGTTTATCCATCACCAACTTATCTCTGTCTCATTAGCGACAAGAGCATGATTAATACTCTGTGTCCTATGTATGATCAGGAGTTTTCCCTTTTATTTCACTTTGTGTATTATGCTGGAGGCCAAACATATTTTTACACTTACCGTTACTGTTTCAAAAATTTTATGTGATTACACATAAACACTTGACACTGATTAGAAGTGCAAGTTTATAACATTTGTAATGATTGACATTTGAAATATATTTTGGAAATAATTATTGGGCTAGAACGTTTGCTGAATAACATCATTGAAGATTTTAATTTCAAATCATGAAGAGTAATGCATTAGTGCTGTCATTTAAATTATATCGTGTGGATATGTAATTTACGTGTCATGCACGTTAATTGGTGAAATAGGATAGATATTCGAGTGCGAAAATGTAACAAGAACATCAACATCTTTTACATTCTTCGATTAATCTCCAGTCTTTACTTGAATTGAAAAACGATGCTATTATGGTGGTATTCCATCTAGAAAATGTGTCATGCCAAAATAACTCTTAACTTTAAGAGCTGAAAATATTATTTTATTAACATTATCACAAGTAAATATACTATATTTGTTTATAATTTGTATTGAGGTACATAAAATATCATTTTCAATCTTTTTACTCCCAAATAGGTAAAAGCTTTGTCTGACTCTAACCTTATAAATATAGAATATTATATATGAATATTAATGCAATATTGTGCTGCACGAGTTATCTTTTATTCAATTTTAAAGGACACAGTAAGAGATTAAAATAATATTTTGGAAGAATATAACTTTTCAAGAGAAAGATACCGGGATTCATTGGTATAATTTAGTATTACTTGTAGTGATTGCATTTCAATTTTGTATTTTAATTTCTTTAGAGTCGTTATACAAATATGCCAATTTAATCACTATACAAGGCATGGCTTTAGGAATGAAATCCTTTAGGGTTTAACGCGGAAAATATTATCTCGTGGAGACATTACTGCTGAATTTATAGGTGGCACGACGACAATAAGATCAATACTGCTGAAATGAGATTTTTTAATAATATTTCTTCATCATTTCACCAGCTGATATGTATTAAGCACCTGTTTATGCGTGAAAAAGTGGAATATTCCTGAAATATGTGCAGATCTCCAACGCTCTTGTTATTAAATGTTTAGGATTTGAAAATGGGACTCTTTAAATCTCTGCTAATTGTGGATTTCCGTCATGTTGTATTTTGATAATTATCCTTTGCTTTAGTCAAAGTGGATACATTCAAAATTGACTGTTTCACATTCATATCAGGCTTTATATAAATTTCCAGGGGCAAGCATACAAATTAATCCAAGCTGAGACATCACTGGTACTATTCACGTACACCAAGGGAAAAGAAGCTGGCACTGAACTGGTTACCGTCGAAAAATGCTTTGTAAACATGTGGATTGAAACGCATATTCTCCATGTTTGCTAAAAAGTATCGCGACGTCTCGTTTTGCGGACGTCTCGCCGACTGTCTGAGATTCGCGACAGACATCACGGACCCCATGCTTACCCCGGGGCGTCAAAAAGTCTGGTGCCAGACTGCTTCTGCGCAGAAGATATGCGCAGTCGGCACCCGTAACCACCCCCGTCCATTTTCGGGGCGATTAGTTCAAACGCAGTGTTCTCATCTGTAATCTTTATTTCCCAGTTCTTAACTCTGTTCGCCCTCAAAATTCGAAGACAATCACGGCAGAATTCCGGTCAACTAACTTGCACAACTTCCAGCGTGAATACGTGAGTAATTTTGGAGTTGAAAAGTGAAATATATCGTAAAATAACTTCACGGTGATTTGCGGAAGACTTCGCGAAAGATGGAAGACGTGACTTTTCGTAGTTAACCGAAAATGTTCTCGTGTGACGGAGAGTTCTTTGTATCCATTCCTTTCTGGTGTCTCATTTTCAGTTGAAGTAATATGTGATGTCGCAGAATGAGAATACGAACGGAAATTGAAAAGACTGTACATACGTTGTCCTCCATTATGGAAAATTTTTTGAAATATATTTTCAGACAGTTTGCTGACGACGCTCTGACAGTTTTGTGGGTTGCGTCATCGCTGAGGTGTAACGAAAACATTTTTAAAAGCGGAAATTGAGAACAATTCACATTTCTAGTGTTGTGGAAATGTATTAATAATTGCGTGAAAATTATTTTTGTAAGTTTTCAACCGTGTTTCGACGACACTGTGCAAACGAGGCGTTTCCTTTAAACGGTAAACTTCTATTGGTTACAAAGAAGGTATTTGCCATGACCTTTGGTGCAACAATTTCAGTTTTCTTCAATCCTCGGGTTTAAAACATATATATTTAAGCACAAAGTTCTGTGTGCGTTGGACAAGTCAGAATTTTGCGGGGTAGAAACCATTTTACATCACATTTGCACGTATATTTTATGGTATACTTCGATCAATTCTGAGATCTGTCCAAAAAACACGCCAACTGATGCCATAAAAACTTTATTCTGCTCTTTTAAGTTCAGTTATTGTCTACAATGGATGGTTCTGCTGTCGTCGTCTCCCCTATTCTTCAAAGTACTCTCCAGTCATTCGTAATAATGCTATGCCTTCTTATTATTATTCCATCTTCTTCTTAATTCCATTCCACTAATGTTTAATAGTGAAGCACCCTCAGATGGAAGTCCTCCTTTAAGCAGCAGCAGTAGTTATATATATAGGCTCTCTTTTTATATAATATTCTATATCGTCTCTCGTTTCTTGCTCTATTATTATTGTGTCTTCCACACATCTAACGTACACCCAGTGATATATATATATATATATATATATATATATATATATATATATATATATATATATATATGTCCCCAATTATCACATTTAAATGGGAATTTGGAGAAAAGTAGTCGCAAATGGGGCGAGAGGAGATCTATATAATAAGAATATAAGGAGGAATGATGATCAATGGATCTACAAGGTTCATTAAATATTATTAAACTGGCGACGAATTCAATCAATGCTCTTAATGAATCAGTGTGCAGGTGCATTGTGTCATTGGTCCAAGGATCCATCCATCATGTGTCGTTTCTTCTTTATTGTGTCCACATCTTCCCAGTGCAATGTTCCGTCATCACATATTTGTATTTAATGGGAATAGGAATTAGTCACGGGGGCCGAGATCTATAAGAATAAGGAGGATCTTGATCAAGGTGATTGATAATTAAACTGGCAAATAATCAATGCTGAATGTGTAAGTGGCTTGTCATGGTCCAAGAATCCATCCATCATGTCCAGTTAAAATAGTGTGCACGGAAATGTATAATTGAAAAAAATCCAAAATCCGTGAAGAGTTTGCCCTTCAAAACGGAGTACAATTGGGATTAGTTGCCAAACACTACAATTCCAAGGATGGGTAAAGTGTTGAAGAAGGATAATCGTCGAAAAAGCGTTTGATAGAGTGACTTAGGAAAACCTAATGCGTGTATTGCCGAAAATAGGAACGGATTGGAATAGGGACAGGAGACTGATCCGCAACCTGCACATGTCTATCAGACTGCTATCAGGTGCGAGTGGGGAACGGAGAGTCCGGATGGGCAGTGTTAGGAAGAGGTGTAAGGCATGGGGTGTCCATTATTATCACCGGTGCTGTTCCATGTATATGTGGAGGAAATGATTAAAGAGGCATTATGGGAAGAACTGTAGAGATGATAGGAATGAAAGTCGGAGGGGAATTCGTGTGAAATCGGTTAGGTTTGATTGGATGACTAAGCATTAGTTGCTCAGTCAGCCAATGAAGGGGTTGCAAACATTGCTGAGTGAATTGGAGGTTCAGTTCGATAGATATGGGATGAGAATCAATATTAATAAAACAAAGGTTATTGTGGTTTCATCCAAGAAAGAATAAGGCTAAGCTAAACATTAAAATAGAACGGGGAAAAATAGAGCAGAATAGAACAGTTTACATATCTCGGAAGTGTTTGGACCAACACGGTCAAAGTAGTACGGACGTAAGGAGAAGAATTGCGCTAGGGAAGGAGGCTTTCTCAAGTAAGGAGGGAGTTGATGACGGGGATGTTGACTAGGAAGGTTAAGAAAAGACTCGTTACAATACAATTTGGTATGGAGCGTACGGCGCGGAAACGTGGTCGATGAAGCAGGAGGATAGACGTAGATTGGAGGCTTTTGAAATGTGGGTGTGTTGTGAAGAATGGAGAAGGTGAAATGGACCGAAAGGAAAACAAATGAGGAAGTACTAGAGATGTTGGGGGAGGAGAGGGGTTTGTTGAGAGAAATCCTATGGAGGAAAATGAAAGATGGATGAAAGGCATATTGAGCGGCAATAGTGGAATGTTAAAGAAGGTATTAGAGGGGAGAATGTTAGGCAAACAAGGGCAGGAACAGGATAGGGATGTTTCTTAGATAGGGGATGAAGGGAGGAAGGAAGTACACAGAGATATGAAGAGAGGGACTTGACTTATAGATTAGGTTGCTGGATTGGGTTTTGTTTGGAGTTATAAAATGTTTATTTGATAGTTGTGTCCATGCAAAAACCGACTTTAACCGTTAGATTACCTAATAATAAGAATCATGGATGATTCTTACTTCAACTCGTGTTGTCGTGAAGATTTCCCTTCAGTATCCTGAGAGGAGTACTTCGTGGCCGAAATACGCGTCTTCGTGTTCACCTTTCTCTTCCCTTTCCTTATTTACCCTCTCTACCCCATCCTTTGACTTGTGGCGTTTACCAAATAATCTCAATTGTGCCCTGTTTCTTTTTAAAGCTAAACTGTTTACGGCTTTTGGAGTCTTCCCAATCATTCAATACCATTAGCCGTGAGAGCACAATCCATTCATTTAGTGTGCACTGTTGATTTTCCTAAATCTAGGTAAACAGCTATCATTCGGACAGTTTTTCTTCGATCGGCAAGGGCAAAGGACCGCACACACGATCATTGTTGTCGTCAACAAAGGCTTTTGAAGGTCGTCCCCGGCCTTGCATAATCCGTGGCCTCTTGTCTCGGCCATTTTTAAAAACGCTTAATCCACTCGAAAACGGACGTTATCTTCAGAACTTGATATGTTGATTCGTCGCCCCGCGATTTAATCAATTTCCATTTTCTACGACAGACATTAAAGACAATGACAACAGAAACTAACATAAGTGGCACCATACGTTAGGCACGACGATCCGCCTAAGCACAGACGCCTCATTCGGTCTCAGCGCCGCTAAGTGGGCGGCGTGGGCTATAGTCCGCGACCTGCACCAGTTCGCGTATTTATTGGTCAGTGCCTTACCCGGGAATCGAACCTGGGACACTCTGGTCAGTAGTCCAACGCTCTACCCCCTGGACTACTGTGGCCCACTAATGCATAAGATATGTGTATTTATTTTTTACAGATATATACAATTTTTATATAATTTTATATATTAGGTAATCTTCCTAGTTAAGATAGGTTTTTCGATGGACACAACTATCAAATAAACATTTTGTAACTCCAAACAAAACCCAATTCAGCAGCCTAATCTACATCAGGTCCCACTTAATCTCTGCGTACTTCTTTCCTCCCTTCATCCCGTCCAACATCCCTATCCTGTTCCTCCCCTTTCCTCGCTTGCCCAACATTCTCCCCTCTATTACCCTCTTCAACATTCCACTACCGCTCAATATGCCTTTCATCCATTTTTCCTGCCTCCATAGGATTTCTCTCAACAAACCCCTCTCCTCCCCCACCATTTCTAGTACTTCCTCATTTGTGTATATATATATATATATATATATATATATATATATATAATATATTATATATATATAATAATTAGGTAATCTACCGGTTAAGGTAGGTTTTTAGATGGCCACAACTATCAAAATAAACATTTTGTGACTCCCCACCTAGAAAACTAATCTATATCAGGTCCCTCTTCATCTCGGTGTACTTCTTTCCTCCCTTCATCCCGTCCAACATCCCTATCCTGTTCCTACCCTTACCTCGCTTGCCCAACATTCTCCCCTCTATTACCCTCTTCAACATTCCACTACCGCTCTATATGCCTTTCATCCATCTTTCATCTGTCTCCAATAGGATTTCTCTCAACAAACCCCTCTCCTCCTCCACCGTCTCCAGTACTTCCTCATTTGTTTTCCTTTCGGTCCATTTCACCTTCTCCATTCTTCTCCACACCCACATTTCAAAAGCCTCCAATCTACGTCTATCCTCCTGCTTCAGCGACCACGTTTCCACGCCGTACATAGCTACGCTCCATATCAGAGTTTTTACCAGTCTTGTCTTAACATCCCTACTCAACGTCCCCGTCATCAACTCCCTCCTCCTTGAGAAAGCCTCCTTGCCTAGCGCAATTCTTCTCCTTACGTCCCTACGACTTTGACCGCATTGGTCCAAAGCACTTCCGAAATATGTCAACTGTTCTACCTGCTCTATTTTTTCCCCGCCTATTTTAATATTTAGCTTAGCATTTTTCTTTCTGGAAAATCGCATAACCTTTGTTTTATTAATATTGATTCCCATCCCATATTTATCGAACTGAACCTACAATTCACTCAACAATGTTTGCAACCCCTTCATTGGCTGACTGCGCAACAAATGCTTGGTCATCCAATCAAACCTAACCGATTTCACACGAATTCCCCTCCGACTTTCATTCCTATTATCATCTCTTCAGTTCTTCCCATAATGCCTCTTTAATCATATCCTCCACATATACGTTGAACAGCACCGGTGACAATGTACACCCCATGCCTTACACCTCTTCCTAACACTGTCCATCCGGACTCTCCGTTCCCCACTCGCACCTGATAGCAGTCTGATAGACATGTACAGTTTGAGGATCAGTCTCCTGTCCCCATTCCAATCCATTCCTATTTTCTGCAATACACGCATTAGTTTTTCCCAATTCACTCTATCGAATGCCTTTTTCAATTAACATACGAAACAGGCAAACACGTCCTGATTGTATTCTGATATTCCTCTTTCGATTAGTGATCTCATTACTGCAATGGCATCACATGCGTACCTCTTCCCTTTCTAAACCCAAACTGATCATCCCCTAAGTAATCATTTGCCTTACTCTCTATCCTTTTGTTGATGATCCTGAGAATAAGTCTTTAGCTGCGTGGGATATCAAACTTATTGTTCTGTAATCCTCACATGATGTAGCCTTTGCCTTTTTCGGAATTAGAACTAACACCGATCTCACTACACTTCCTCCTACCCCCTTTATTTAATATTACGGCAACCCCTCGTTGGCTCTCGTCCCCGCCGCTGTATATCACTCTATAAATTTTCCAAAAATTTCCATCTCTCAGACTCTCAACATTCCCTATTCCATTGATTTCCCGCTAAATTTAATTCCCTGAGCATCCAGCATCCTTCCCTGGACCTCTCTTCCTCACTCAACGCTCCCACCTGCTTCCTTAAACGCCAGATCCTAGTCACTTACTAACTCTCTCTGGTTGCATATGTGCTCTCCTGCCATCTGATGGCTGTTCTTGACAATTATTTAATTAACTTTTCACTATAGTTCATTGCTTTTATCCATTCTATTTCTTAGTGTATGTTACATGCCAGCCAATTTGAAAGCCTTTGTGCCGTTTTTGATGCTTTGTTAAAAAAAAATAAATAAATAAACGAAATAATAAATAAATGAATGAATAAACAAACGTATGAATAAACAAATGAATGAATAAATGAATAAACAAATGCACGAATAAAAGATTAAACAAATGAATAAATAATTATATATTCTTTCTAATTGAGTCCAAAATTTGCTAAAGTAATCATAATATATTAATAATTATAAATATTCGATTACTTCTCAACAACATTTCAATTCTGGAAGTTTTAAAATAGTACTTATCAAAATAATTTATGAAAATAATAAATTGGGAATATGGACACATTATTTATATTTTCGAATGCACAAAGATGTCAATGAATCATTAAACTGTAGTGTCATTTTAATGAAGTTCGATGTTTATTATTGAAATTGTATGAATCAAGTTTGCAAATGGCATTTATGAAGAGTCAACAATTATCATGGTGTGATCACATGATTATTTATAGGTAAACTTTCACAGAAAGCCATTGTTATTTGTTAATTGTTATTTGTTTATTGCTTTCACCCGTTCTTTTTCTTAGTTTATATAGTATGTGTTGTCTGTCAGCCAATGTGAAAGCCTTTTGTTCCATGTATGGGTGCTTTGTTGAATAAATAAATTAATTAATGTGCAGTTTAACGCCAAATGTAATTTGCTTTCTAAATGTTTTGGGGCCAACTTTGTGGAAGTTCATGTTCATTATTAACTTTATTAACAAGACAATGTACGTAAAAGCAATAATTCTAATGGTGGTCTTTACAGCAGAGATTTGGTTTAATATTAACCATAAGAACCAACATTAAGCGAATGAGAATTGACCATTAACATTAGCCATTAACATTTAAATACTAAAAACTCAGAATATTGCTTAATTTCTTGTTTACAGAACTAATGAAATTGATGCTACTCAAACACTAGGAATTTATATTGACCCATAACTTACCTGTTAAACCAACATTAGTCAGAAACTGACTGAAGCTAAGCTAAGAAACCTCAACTTTCTCATTTACAATTGATATAGCTTAACACTTTACCATGCTTTCTTTCAATGTCATTTGAATTATGGTTTTGAGTTTTCTTAGCAATAACAGATAAGTTAATAGCCAAATTATGTGAAGTTTAAAGAAAAATTTTAAAGGAAGGAATGGATAGAGCTTTTGTGTTTATTTCATTAATAACACCAAGTATAGATCCATTGTTCTTCATTCTCGTGCAACTAGTTACAACACTTCATCATCAGGTACAAAATAAAACCTCCTGAGGTCCATTTAATATAGCGTTCATGACGGAGAGTGGAGTGGGTGAGAGAGAGGGGAGGAAAAAGAGGGAAAACACTGGGGCTGCAATCGTCTCCATCACCATCTCTTCCTTGGCCTTCCGTCGCATTTCAGTCCCCCATCACTATCAAATGTTTCCCTGCAGATCAACACAGACGTTTAACATTACATATTCACTGCTATGTCGGAGATATTGTTTATCCATCCAAATACAACGCAAGACCTACAAGATTAAGTAACTTCACTTCAGGTTTTAAACTCTTTAGCATTCCAACGTCTTATTGATAACACTACATGTATTCCCTTAATGTTCGGACATCAACTCTTGATATAAGAAATGAATATAACACAATCCCCATAGAACAAAGACTCATGAACCAGGATACAATTAATGGATAGTTTGGACAGATATGTATTCAAATGCAACAGATATGAAAGAACAGTGACAAGGAATTATTAATGACTGCCTCACTGAATTAAGAATGCGATGTATACACCCACTTTTCTTTATTCTCCTACAATTAGTTTCAAAGGTTAGGCGTCATCATCAGGTACAAAATAAAACCTCCTGAGGTCCATTTACATAGCGTTCATGAGGGAGAGTGGAGTGGGTGAGAGAGGGGAGGGAAAAAAGAGGGGAGAATATCAGGTTGCGATGGGCGTAGATGGGAAGGAGGAGGGGGGTGTTAAGCCTCAGTGGGTGGTGGGTTCACAGTGGGTTGTTGTGTCTTTGGGTGAAGGAAAGGGGTACTTCCAGGATTGGGGAGAGGTATTTAAACAATAATTCCTTCACCAAATGAACCATTTTTAAATTATTTCTAATTCCAAGCTCCTCCCACTTGTCCATCCATTTGTCCATCTGGTGTGAGAGGTCTTCTGGGTCGAGATCACTCTCGTGGTTGCTTTCTTCCCACAGATGCATGGCAAAGAGCGATTGCATTAGGTCACGATTCCTAAAACAGCCTTTATGCTCTTCCCCCCGTGTTTTTAACGGCCTCCCTGTTTGGCCTATATGTATATATATCGCACTGCAGTCGTTACGAATCAACCTATAAATGCCTCTTTCATTCAGTGTTCCTAATTTGTCATTCGTAGAGTTAAAAAATGATTTTAAGTTATTCCTATTGTAGAAGGCTATTCGAAATTTTTCCCTAGGAAAGGGGTTGGCTATCTTTTGTGAAATTAAGGTCTTGAAGGAACAGCTATTTACATTACCTTTAAATACTTGGGTGTAACAATTGCTCACGAGATCTGTCCTGGGGGAAAACACATTCGAGTTGTGCTAATAAAAAATTGGGATTTGTGAAGAGAGTGCTGGGTAAATGCGACGAAAAAGCGAATGAACAATGTTTCCTCGCCTTTGGTGAGGCTAGCCCACCCTAGAGTAAGCTGCTGCCAGTCAGTAGTATATGGGATCCTATAGAATATATAAATTTGATTAGTTCAGAATGAGATCGAGTTCAGCGAAGGGGGGCTAGATTTGAGAGTCAAACATTGTTATGACCAACGCAACAGCATCTATCTACTTTGCTAGACAATTCAGGTTGGGATTCTCTCACACAGCGGTGAAGAAGTGAAGGTGAAGTTTTCTCCGGTCTTCAACCGGGTCAGGGGTTCGATGATGAACTGACATCATCCCTGAGGACGATGCACGAGTCGAGCATTGAAACGTCGGTCATCGTGGAACCCCTGACCCGGTTGAAGACCCAAGAAAACTTCACCAAAATCCCTTTTTTATAGTTTAATTTCACAGAAGATTGCCAACCTCTTTCCGAGGGAAAAATTACGAATAGCCTTCTACGATAGGAATAACTTAAAACCATTTTTTAACTCTATGAAAGACAATGAAGTCAAACTGAATGAAAGTGGCATTTATAGGTTAATTTGTAACGACTGCAATGGGATTTATACATAGGCCAAATGGGGAGGTCCTTAAAAACACGGGCGGAAGAGCATATAAACGCTGTTTTAGGAATTGTGGCCTCAAGCAATCGGACTTTGCCCCAAGCATCTATGGAAGGAAAACAACCACGAGAGTGATTTCAACCCAGAACAACTCTTACGCCAGATGGACAAAGGGATGAGGATGGACAAGTGGGAAGAGCTTGAAATTGGAAATAATTTAAAAATGGTTCATTTGGTGAAGGAATTATTGTTTGAATACCTCTCCCCAATCCTGAAAGTACCCCTTTCCTTCACCGAAAGACACAACAACCCTCTGTGAACCCACCAATCACCGATGCTTAACACCCCTCTCCTCCTTCCCATCTACGCAGATCGCAACCCCAATGTTCCCCCTCTTTTTTCCCCCCTCTCTCTCACCCACTCGACTCTCCCTCATGAACGCTATATTAAATGGACCTCAGCTGGTTTTATTTTGTACCTGATGATGATGCCTAAGCATTGAAACTAGTTGTACGAAAATAAAGAACAGTGGATATATACATTGTGTTCTTAATGAAATGAATAGTGCTAAATGCAATGTTGAATAGTAAAATTTATACCCCAATGGCAATCTTCTTTCTGATCTTTTCAGAATTCATCAGAGCGTCAGCTAAGGAGTCTTGGTTCCACTAAAACCAAAATACTATCTCAAGGGATGTCCATACTTTCCCATCAAACATCACCAGAATCCTGGAAATCATTCTTCCCTCAGAACTTAGCGGACCACATCACCCAGGCAACATGTCCAAGATCTATCTGATGCTCATCCGTCAGATCGATGATCAGCAGAAGATTATGGCGGCCCAATTGGAGCAGTTCCTTATCCATTACAGAGATATAGTCGATAACCTGGCAGAGGTCGACGTTGCAAGCGATAACCAGATAACCATCCTTCGGTTTGCTGTCAAACTGGACCGATTGGACCGGATAGAGAGACTGCTAGAGATATCAGGGGATCAGTGCATCAAGAAAGGTGGTGGTAACAGCCTGGTACACCTCATTGGGGATATCTGTGAGAAGAACCCATTTGATAAGATATTAGCGGAGTTTCCAGCCCGCACGCCAACCAATCAACAGAGGAGGATGGAAGGGAGGAGAATGAGGTGTGATTTTCACCCTTCTGCAGCCGACATGTCAATTCACACCATAATTCTCGACGACTATGCCGGTAGCCTGTCCCTCCAGCTAATGACATTAAGTCGTCTTTCAAATACACTCATGGCAGTATCCCAGGACTCATTTTGTCACTCAGAAACCATTGCCATGCTCTCCAGAAGGGTATCGTTGATCTACAAATCTATTGACAATGTTAGAGCTGCCATAAGGTTCTTAAAAAGAAAGTCCATGGAGATGATAGAGTTGGCTGATCATCAAAACGTTATTTCTGTAGTACAGAGTCCGGAAAGAGTACAGAGTCCGGAAGAAGAGGAAATTTTAAGGCACCAGGATAAGTCTTGTGAAACTTCGGATGAAATGGTTGAGACATCACAAGATGGAGAAAGTTTAACAGAACGGGAAATTGTACGGCACCAGGATAAATCTTGTGGAACTGCAGTTGAAATAGAGACATCACAAGATGGAGGAAGTTTAACAGAACAGGAAATTATAAGGTACCAGGATAAATCTTGCGGAACTTCAGATGATATGGAGACATCGCAAGATGGAGGAAGTTTAACAGGACAGGAAATTGTAAGGTACCAGGATAAATCTTGCGGAACTTCAGATGAAATTGCTGCAACATCACAAGGTAAAGGATTTTTAAAAGCAGAGGAAATAGCTCGACACCAAGATAGATCTTGTGGAACTCAATGGGAGAGGTTTGAGAAAAATCAATGTGGCAAAGAGAGGAACGAGATTGTATCACCACGATTCAATCCTTACGTTCTACAAGGCAATACCTTGCTGGGAGATAAAAGTGCATTCTTCGATTGCATCAATTCGATGATTGGTAAAACGAAAATAATTAATTTGGAAAAGTATGGCATTTCAAGACTAAGAATACTGTATGAAAGACTGTTCACCAGAACTTCTCTAACTAGGACCCTTCTGGTCTACCTGATGTTTCAACGAAAGGTCACGATTGCCGTCGACTTGGACTCGTTTAACATCGCACAGATGACGAAAACAGTGATAGATAGCGATGAATTTGTCGGTGACGGTCATGACTACTGTGCTTTCTCCGATTTTTATAACCTCAAGATATATCTGGGTGGGAAGTTTAGGCGTACATCGGAAGAAGATCGCGTCCTAGGATCGTTTGCGATGTCCCTGGCACAAATGTCAATTTACCTAGCGTTCCACAATGATGGGAGACCGTATTCGTACGGCGACGTTGTCCGCGAGCAGCAGTACAAATACATAATCAAGATGGCGGAAAGGACAAAGATGGAAGTCAGTGGGTGCACCGGTTTGATTACCGGTGCGTTGAACAAAAGGACAGAGTTGGCCAAGGAGATGAACCTGATTTCTACGGTTCCAGGACTGTTCATAACACGTGCTCCATCCCAGGAAGGTGGAAGATTAGTTCGACTCCTACCGTGCCTCGTGGACTATTATGAACGGTTGGTCATGGCCACCTTGCAAGAGAATTCAAAGGTATGTGTTACGAGGCATATGAGGTCTATCCAATGAAAACTTAAACCGAGGACTGACTTTTAATAATCAAACCACTTTACTCTTCCACATAAACTTTTTAATTTTTACAACCCAGGTTTCGTTATAGCATAAGATCACCAGGTAAAAATAAACAAGTCAAGCACCGTATATATACATATATCTCTGGGCAGAGGGGAAGAGGAGGCAGGAAGAGAAGAAAGGATTGGTTGAGCTAGGAAGAGGGGAGGCCTACAACGTCTATGGTTTGAGGCAGAGAAGGAGGATTGGTAATATTGACAAATTAGCAATAATTAGATAATTAGATTAGATAAAAACCAATTAGATAATTAGCAGGCTGGAAGGATAGGGTCAATACAATGTTGCAAAAGCCCACCTGACATCAGATTAGTTGGCAGAGGATTAGGGGAATGATTATTGTGAATGGGGAGAACAATGGCACTTAGTAATTAGTTAGGTGACTCTCAGTAGCGGGCTGGGAGGAGTCGCTTACATTGTTGAAAAAGTCTCACTTGACTTCAGGTGAGTTGGCAGGGGGTGAGGGAGGGAAAAAGCAATAACGGGGAACGTGAAGGGTAAAGGACATCGTTGGTCAAAACATCTTCCCCGTAATTCGTGTGTTGAAGGATTTCCAACTGCTCCAGCGCATCAAGACGGTACCCTTTCTTCTCAAAATATAGAAATTCGGAAAGAGTGAAACCGCTGCTGTGGCCACAATCCCTCAGGTGTTTGACAAAGAGTGATGCGGAGATATTATTTTTAAAACAAGCTCGGTGTTCCTTTATTCTTGTTTCAAATCTCCTCCCCGTCTGGCCTATGTATATCCGGTTGTAGTCTTTGCAGCGGAGTTTGTATACTCCACTTTTGTGGAGTGGTTCAACGTGGTCTTTCGTGTGGCATAACATGTTGCTTAAATTAGTTTTATTGTAAAAGGCCGGTCTCACTTTTTCCTTTGGGAGAATTCTTTGAACTTTTAACGATAAGTGACCAAGAAAAGGGAATCTCCGCCACTTTGGCTGGTTTTCTGTATATGTGGGTGAACTATATATGGATAACTTTGCTAAACGGGATAGTTTCTTACGGTAAAGGATATCAATTAAATCTTCTCTATACCCATTGTTCACTGCAATTTGTTTACTGATCTTTAGTCCTTTAAGAGTGTTTTCTTTGGTCAAGGGGATAGAACATACTCTGTGTATCATGGCGTGAAAGGCCGATAATTTTTTAGTGAAATAGTGCCTAGAGTAAACTGAGGACATTAAAACTTTATACAGTAGAACTCCAAATATCCGAATCAATCGGGGGAGCAGACCCCATTTGGTTAATTGGAAATTCAGATAATTTGACCGGAAGTTGGACCCTTTGATTGCGTGTCTGTGCGTTTATCGAGTGCTTGTGTGCATGTGATTGGTCTGTGTTCGTCCTTTGTGGATAGTCACAGAGGGTGCGCTTGTAGAACATCCTGGTATCTTTAACGGGGTCTTCCCTACGGCCTTGTGAAGGATCACATTTCCACCTGGAATCATTAACGTGGTCTCATGGCCTCATTAAGGATTCCAGACAGGATAGCGTGTGTGTTTGTGGCTGTGTGTGGTCTCTGGCGTGGATTAATGTCCCGTAAACCACCGCAGAGAGTATTCTTGTTCGAGAGGTTTGTGTTTTGGTCTCTTTCGTGGTTCCCGCGAATAACCAACACAGCAATTTGGTCTGACGAGAGTTGTGACTGTTCATTACAGCCATTGGAGCTTTCCCGCCCCAGTTATCATTTTAATCTGAGGCCATAGGGCACTTGAATTCTTTCTAAACCTTTCCTGTAACCTAACCAAAGGTTAAGACAACTCTAACCAAGGAACAGCAGAACTCCAATCATCGGAATCAATCGGGGGACCGTTAAGATAATCGAAAATTTGGATAATTTGGAGTTTTGTCTGCAGGAAGGGTCTAATCAAAGAAAACTGCAAGAAAAGTGAGAGAAAACTATGTACTAGTATTAACTGATTGAAAAGAAGTGACACTTTGGGCATGTTAACACCATACATCGTTCATAAATACCAATGACTAATACAGCAACTAAATCAACTGACATCAACTCTGTCTGCTGATAATTTCTCTCCACTCTGATCTAATTCACGGACTCTGTGTCTAGCCTTGAAATTCCTTAGCCAGACGTTACTACTTGCCTTAAAAGATGAACAATCAAGCGGACATACCACGTGCTCCTAAGTTTTTGCTTTGACGCAGTATATATTAAATTCTCCCATCATATGAGCAAAAAATCTTCTAAGAAACTTAATTTGGCATCAGTAACCTCAGAAACAGAACTAGGATTCCATTTTTACACTGTAAGAATATGAGGAAATGTAAATTTCAGCTCCGAATAAAGTATAATGAAAAGGAAAACCTTTGAAGGCGTTTATCGACTAAGAAGGTTAACTTCATAAGAAGATCAATTGGAACATCGGAGACAAAGGCTTAAGGAATGAAAACTATTAACCGTACAAGACATTAAGATGTGTACGCAGGGCCACCTTAAAGAAAACACAAATCCATTAATTGCCTTGTACTGTTCTGTAAGTATAATGAGTCTCGGCAGATCTTTTTGTGTGAATCATTTAAAATTTAAACTTAATTCTCCTGACATACAAGCTAACATTTGACTTTAATATCTTATCTTTCAAAAATCCCAATTCCCCTCACGGTGAAACTCCGTGTCGAGTGTGGCTCGACATACGAGCTGCTGCTGCCGCTGCTAACCGTGTAGAGTCACACTCAACAAGCGAGTGCAAAAGGTTAATATTGAAGATAACTGGGAAACCATGGATTTATGGATAAGATGATTAGATAGATAGATGGGAGAAGAAGGAAATGTATGAATGTAAACATGGTTAGGCAGAAAGAAGTATTTAGAGTTGAATAATTAATGAACAATGGATATGTTCATTAATGAACAGAATTCATGAATGTTATGGATTAATGACAGGAGTGCTTCTTAAGGTCATTGTGTTTGTAATCTACAAGCATGTGTACATCAGCCTAGCCTCCTACTTTTGTAATTCTCGTATTGGAATCTATAAAGTGATATTATGACAATTCTCATGTGCTTTTCCTTCTTTTCCAAGCAGCCGTGATGTTATTCCAATCCCAACGTGGATGTTTGATAGATGAGCTGCCATATACTTGCATATCAGACGGAGAAATGGTGTCTGTGTCCACATTTCCAGTGATTAGGACACCAGAAAGCACCGAATGCCTTCTGTCGAATGTTATTTCATGTTCAAATGTCTATTTTTCAACATTTTACATAAAGAGTGAAGACTGTCCAGTGTATTGCAAGGAAATTTTAACATTTTTCAACCATTTTTGCCTTCCATTTTTACAATTTTGTAAGAAATATTCATTCGGTACGAACCGATCTTTGTGTATCTTTATGACTAAATTGTGAATTAATACCATGAGGTATTTAAAAATTAAAGACATTTCACCCTTCCAAAAAATCCTAAGAGTTATCCCACTAAATAATAAACATCTCAACCAAATTGTTTGTTTATACGAGTAATTTATTTGTTTGATGTTGTGGGATTTACAAACATAACATTGTTTTCTTGTTAATACTTACAATAATAATATAATCAAGAGCCTAATTTAAATCAAATCAGTTAGAATAGTTGAAGATAATTACTGTATTCAATTGTTTAACAATCGGACCTTGTCTTTAATGAAAATTGTAAAATTGTTGGTTTTATCTTGCCATTATATTAATTAAAACTTGTTGACAAATAATGAGTATTAAAGTGTATTGTTTTGGTAACTGTTACTTTAAAGTTAAACTCCCTTTGTTTCAAATGTTCCCTAATGACTGCTGTACATACTTTTGACACAAATAAATGGCTAATTTTGAATTTGAAAACATTGTGGTATATATATATGTGTGTGTATATATATATATATACATACATATATATATATATATGTGTGTGTATATATATACATACATATATATATATATATATATATATATATATATATATATATATATATATATATATATATATATATATATTCACTGTTAGTCATAATAAACACAGAAACCAAAACACAAAAGAGGAAAAACTCACTGGTTCTCGAATTTTCGGTGGTCCAACCACCTTTCTCAAGAGGAATTAGGAACAGAACTGAGTTCTGTTCCTAATTCCTCTTGAGAAAGGTGGTTGGACCACCGAAAATTCGAGAACCAGTGAGTTTTTCCTCTTTTGTGCTTTGGTTTCTGTGTTTGTTATGACTTATCAGTGAATTTACATTACACGTTTGTGGGTTTTCCAAAAAAGTGTATATATATATATATATATATATGTATATATATATATAAACACAGTACTCAACTCGAAGGTCAGTTTAGTAGGTGATGGTAGAGTTCACCCATGTACCAAGCCCGACGGCGTGTGAATACTCACACATCAGGGTAGGGGGGCCAGTTCCTTTCCCTGTGCCGGTTATGGTTTCCCAGGAAGATCTGGTACCCTGTTAATAATCAAGTAACTTGGGTCGAGCTGCAGGTGCAAACAGAGTGCCTTGCCCGTGAATCGAAGCCGGGACCCTCCAGTAGTCAGTAGTCCAACGCTCTACCAGCTAGACCACCGCGACCCACATATATATATACACACATATTTCTATATATACATATATATATATATATGTATACATACATATATATATGTATACATATATATATATGTATATATGTATATATATATATATATATATATATATATACATATTTCTATATATATATAGAGAAAAAATTATATATAATATATATATATATATATATATAAACACAGTAATCAACCCTAATAAGGTTGGTTTAGTATGGGTGATGGTAGAGCTCACCCATGTACCAAGTCCGACGGCATAGTGTGAATATTCAAACATTAGCAGGGTATTAAGGGGGGCCAGTTCCTTTCCCTGTGCCGGTTATGGTTTCCCAGGAAGATCTGGTACCCTGTTAATAATCAAGTAACTTGGGTCGAGCTGCAGGTGCAAACAGAGTGCCTTGCCCGTGAATCGAAGCCGGGACCCTCCAGTAGTCAGTAGTCCAACGCTCTACCAGCTAGACCACCGCGACCCACATATATATATACACACATATTTCTATATATACATATATATATATATATGTATACATACATATATATATATGTATACATATATATATATATATATGTATATATGTATATATATATATATATATATATATATACATATTTCTATATATATATAGAGAAAAAATTATATATAATATATATATATATATATATATATAAACACAGTAATCAACCCTAATAAGGTTGGTTTAGTATGGGTGATGGTAGAGCTCACCCATGTACCAAGTCCGACGGCATAGTGTGAATATTCAAACATTAGCAGGGTATTAAGGGGGGCCAGTTCCTTTCCCTGTGCCGGTTATGGTTTCCCAGGAAGATCTGGTACCCTGTTAATAATCAAGTAACTTGGGTCGAGCTGCAGGTGCAAACAGAGTGCCTTGCCCGTGAATCGAAGCCGGGACCCTCCAGTAGTCAGTAGTCCAACGCTCTACCAGCTAGACCACCGCGACCCACATATATATATACACACATATTTCTATATATATATATATAGAAAAAATTATATTATATATTATATATATATATATAAACACAGTAATCAACCCTAATAAGGTCGGTTTAGTAGGTGATGGTAGAGCTCACCCATGTACCAAGCCCTATACGGCGTGTGAATATTCACACATCAGGGTAGGGGGGCCAGTTCCTTTCCCTGTGCCGGTTATGGTTTCCCAGGAAGATCTGGTACCCGAAAAATCAACTAGCTTGGGTGGAGCTGCAGGTGCCCAGAGTGCCTTGCCCGGGTCCCTCCGGTCAGTAGTCCAACGCACTACCCACTGGACCACCGCGACCCGCATATATACATATAAATAGATATATGTGTGTGTATATATATATATATAAATTTGTGTTTTTTGCACTCGTAATAGTGAATATATTCAGAAGAAACCCCTTTTTTAGCTCCCTAGTTGGTGGCCCCAAAGGGGTCTCCTTAATTGCAATAAAAAAACGAATTTTTCCGAATAACATTTTCCCTTGCGATCCTTTTGTTTAAAAAATTCATTGAACATACATTTTTATGCCCAAAAACATTCTCATTTTTTTATTTCAGATTTTTTAATATCAAAATTGAGCTCATGGAAAAATATTTTCGAATTTTTTCAAAGAATTTTTTTAAGATGGAATGTAGGAATAATTTTTGAGGCAAACTTTTCAAATAATAATTGTTTTTCGTGTGTATTTTTTTACCGTTCTCTTTTGAATGTCTGGGGTATAGAGTTTTTTTTGCCATTTGTTCTCTCTCCTCGTAACATCCTCAAAATTACAAAAAAAAAACATTTTTAATTGTTGCCTCCTATATATGTTCGAAAAAACAATTTCAATAGACAATTGAACTTTAATCTTCCGTCGCATACTCTAATGACCAGACATTAATAATATCGCCCTTGCTGTTTATATATAGACAGGCTTAGGAATGGTTTGAGGTTGATCGTTTGCATTTAAATAATAACAAAACTCAGCGTATTGTATGCAGCCTTGAATAAAAAAATACGGAAACGGAAACTGTTAATATATAAGGAATTTATATTGACAAAAAGCTTGACTTTCTCATTTAAAATGAGTTTCGTTTGACACTTTACCATGCCATCTTTCAATATCATTTGAATTATGGTTTCTTTCACCTGAACATGTTATAAACAATCTTGTTGCTACGGAAGAGAGCTATTCGCTCTCTTGCTAATAAGTCACCACGTAATTACCGTAAACATTTTTTTTTATTTGGCATGGAATCGTGACTATTTAGTCCATATATCTTAATAATAAGGCTCTGTCTTATGTGAAAGTTAATCTAGAAACTTACCAATAAGATCTCACATCCATAACTACCCCACAAGAGGTAAAGCCAGTCTAAATACTTAATGTAGATTGTCAATAAATTACAAAACAGTTCATGATATGAAAACCCTGAACTGAAAACAATGTTTTGGCACTAATTGATGGTTGGTTTTGAACATATTGCCGCCTGGGGATCTCTTATCCGCATCGGTTTCCCCTACGAATTAAGGAAAATGCTGCCAAGCCGGGTGAAAGTGGAATATTCCGCCATAATATTTGTTTTTGCCACTTTTTTGTGATACCATCCTCATTTATGACGTTCAGTGGTGATTTCGGATATCCATAGCCATTCCTTTCATAATTTAGGGATTATAAAACTTATTCTTCAGCTGTAAATTGACTAGATTTCATATAAACATCTCATGGGTGAAGAATTCCCTTCACAATGCCACAATTCTCCAAAAACTCTGTATTTATCGAAGAGACAATTATCAGAGAATAATGAAGCATCTTTATAAGATTTGAGTGCTACCCACCACAAATTTGTATTTCTTTTGTGAAGATATGTCGTCAAAATGTGTATTTAAATGTGATGTCAGTGTTTTATATAAAAAGTTGTAGTTGTATGAATTTAACTGGGACCAGTTTTCACGTTTAATAAATATATAATGGCCTATTCAGATGTGTTTTTAAACTGTGGACATAACTCAAATCTTTTACTGATTTTGAGCATTCTTTCTGGTTATAAAATATAGTTAATAATTGAAAAAATTAATATAATAGTAAATCAAATACAAATTATACAAATATGAACCCCGCGGAAGTATTCCGATGCTAGCGACATCTACCAGTTTTAATAAATAACTACGTCGTAGTTTTATTGTATAGCAACGCCCTCTTTGAGGAGGTTACTTTAAGAAAACAGTATTAGTCTTATGATGGGAGGTGTGTTGGTGTATACGTTATTTTGACAATTTATTGAGGAATAATGAGGTCTAATAGCAAATATTTAGTATGCAGGCTGTGTTTGAGTTATGGAGAAGTTCTTGTTAATATTTGCGAAGATAAATCGGATCCCGGTTTTGAGGTCAAGGAAACAATCCAAGATATTTTACATCTGGAAGTAAGTTCATTTTTAAATTTTCTTGATCCACGTATTGTAATTTAAATGATTGCTTCAATAACATCAATTGTTCATGAGTATTGTTTGACCTTATTGGGATCGGAATGTATCTTGATAAACAGAAGACAATCAAATCTTGTTTATAATAAATACTTTATAGTTTTCGTGTTTGATAATTTGATTCTGCAATTCGTTAATATTCTGGATCTTTTTTTCGAGAGTATGTTCTCATCCAATAAGCTTTTATCATCGTCATTGGTCGTTCATTCCTAAGATTGGTTGACACTGCAGCCCTATCATCCTACCCTATCTGATGCTAATTGGCATACTTCCTGGTATTTTTGCAATGTACTTTCGTCTTGATTCGCCCCGTGTCCCTATCCCTATTTATCCTTCTATTATATTTTCTTCGGAGACTCCATTGTGCCTCAAGTTGTCGCCAATCCATCTGGCTCGTCTTTTCTCTCTCGTGTTCCATAAGGTCCGTTCTTCGCCTATTCTTCTGAAAACTTCTTCGTTCCTTATTTCATCCGTCCATTTGATCTTAAGCATCCTCCTCCAGCACCAGGTTTCCAAGTTTACTACTCCTTTCCGGTCTACTGTTCAAACGGACCTTGCTTCTAATCAATCCATAGAACGTACGATGTTTTCACGTATTTTTTCATGGTCTATTGTAGTTCTACTTACATAGAACACACAGCAGTCGTCTTTTCATTGTTAATGCCCTCTTAGATTGAGTTATTCTTCGCTTCATGTCTTCTGTAGGACTTCTTCCGTCCCATGTACTTCCGAGATAGGTAAAGGAATACAATCGACCTTTGAATTCCTATGTGAAGAAAGTAAAGTTTATTTTTCGATTGAAAATATGTCGATTTTTCACCTGGTCACGCCAAAAAACTTTTATTTATGTACATCAGTGTTTTTATATAAATGCGCGTTGCCGGAGAGCGTTACATTTCGCATATATAGTCATATATATAAATATATGTGGGTCGCGGTGGTCCATGGGGTAGAGCGTTGGACTACTGACTACTGGAGGGTCCCGGGTTCGATTCCCGGGCAAGGCACTCTGTTTGCACCTGCAGTTCCACCCAAGCTATGTGATTATTGACAGGGTACCAGTTATCTTCCTGGGAAACCATAACCGGCACAGGGAAAGGAACTGGCCCCCATTATTAACACCATGCTTATAATGTGTGAATATTCACGTGCCTCGAGTCTCCTCATTCAATCTCCAGTACTTCCTCGTTTGTTTTCCTTCTTTCGGTCCATTTCCCATCCTTCTCCATTCTTCTCCACACCCACATATCTGCAATAGCCTCCAATCTACGTCTATCCTCCTGCTTCAGTGACCACGTTTCCGTGCCGTACATAGCTACGCTCCATATCAGAGTTTTTATGAGTCTTTTCTTAACATCCCTACTCAACGTCCCCAGTACTTCAACTCCCTCCTCCTTGAGAAAGCCTCCTTGCCTAGCATTGCAATTCTTCTCCTTACGTCCCCAATACTACTTTGACACCGTGTCGGTCCAAAACACTTCCGAGATATGAAATCATATATATTTGTATATATTGTCGCAGTGAACTTTGACCTCAGTGTTTGCGAATCCTCTTTGTGTGTCCCACTCAGGTCGTTCCCGGAGGTGACCTCCCATGGCTTGTCTGCCACAAGTGCATTGCCAAGTTGGAGGAAATCAGCAACTTCAAATTCAAGAGCATCTCGTCGAACGGTGCCTTCGTACAGCGCTTCTCACGGCCACCTCGTCCCTTCCCACGGGTGACCCCAACCGCAGCGACTGTACCCCAACCGCAATCGAATGGGGTGAGTGCCATCGAAGTCCTCCACGGGTTCCCTTGTACATTGGAACACACACTCTGGTATGCATTCAAAATCACGGCCTACACGGTCAACGGCTGTATACCTGAACCGTTCCCAAACGGGGAGCAGGAAAAGCTGTTTGGTACTCCCTTGTGGAATGCAGAAAAGTCTTTATTATCCAAAAATCGTCTGCTGTTCTCATTTCTTATCCATACTATGAAATATCAATGTTATTACATGCATAAAAGTGATTAGGTTCCTTGAAACTTCGATCTACTCTTCAATAAAATGCATTTGAATCACATGAGGTTTGTTAAACGTTTGAAATTCTGATTACAAAATCAAAAGTAGTCATTAATGTTTAACGTTTTGTGTGAAGCATCATGTTTGCACAATCGTTCAATACCCTTTAGTATTCATTAGTTTCTGAGAGTGCTGTATTTTCCTTTAGACACACCATTAATGTATGTACGCTTCATCATTTTAATCAGAACATAACTGTAATGGTTAATGACTGTTGGGGAATAGTCGTGGTGCCATTTGTCAGACTGAGAAGGTCTTCTCCCTCTTTGCAAAGAAGACATGCAGACATTCATGTAGACTCTGCTCTTCTGATTGTCGTTTGTTCAAAGACCTGTAAACAAACACGACGAGTTTATTGATGGATACAGATCTCTTACAACCAATTGCCATCAATGTTCAGTATTCAATGCGATAATGAAGTGTGCACTGTCCCTGGTTTATCAGCAGTAATGACAATGCTGCGATATCTGCAAATCGTTGCAAATAAAACCTTTCACCGATGGTCGGATGAATTTAGCACTTAACGCAACGCACTCTTGTATTATTGATGTTCTTGAATTCATGTGGATTCGCTCGCGTGTTGTCTGTGTATTGGCGAATCTGAATGAATCTTCAAATGGAGATAAGACTTTCTTATCCTTAGTTCCTTTAAATGGAGATAAGACTTTCTTATCTGAAATTAGTACGCAACCACGAACCGGATTGCATTTTCGGTCTCAGTTCGAACCTGACAGGCGTGGCTAAGAGCCTTGAAAAGTTTTTGATCCCCGTTACCGTGGAACGTAACAATGAAATAAGCTCTAGTGAAGATGAGTTTGATTTAGGGTTGCTAAACGAGGAAATCACATCTATGCACAGATAGAGCTTGACGATAGAGAGAACGCAAGCAGTGATGATGATGATGATGAAGTCAGACATGTAAGAAGGCGAAGGCATTCAATCTTTGGATAAACTGAATGTTTTTTAGAAAATTTGAGACAATACAAAGTGCTTACAAATGGAATTTGATTGCCGAAAGCCTTTGAGGGATTTCTGATTCAAACCTAATCATAGCCCTCGGACAGTGCAAGGAGGCACGTTGATATTAATTAGAATGGCTTCATCCTATGCAAGATAAACCGTTCAGGCAATTTGCGATCATCTTGCAGCAAAATATCAGAGTGTAACAGTCATTCAGCCTTTAATTAGTTGTGGTGCCATTGTTTGCAGACAGAGTAGGCCTTTTTTGTCTTTGCAAAGCAGACAGACGGACGGACGGACATTTATCTAGACTCTGCTTTTACTTACGTTGTCCATCCAAAGACGTTAAAGAAGGTAACACAAACAGTTTATTTTTGGAGGATTCAGTTCTCCTTTAGCCAATCCCCATTGATATTCTACAGTTTACAAGATTATAATGATGTGTGCACTGTCACATGTCAATGTATTATCAATGGTAAGGCCAATACCACTGCGATATCTGCGGATCATGGCACACGCAACACTTTTAAAACGACTGTCTGAATGATTGTCACTTGTCAATGTCTGTTCTTTTACAATTCACTAGTTTATTCCCCCGATTACGTCATTGGGTCACTTCGTCACTGTTTAAACTTTTGAGAGTGCCTTATGGTTTTATAATTAAAATATATTAATTAAAGTTTCCGAGCATTCAGTTATCTTTACGATATTAATTTAATTGAAATGTTGAGATGCTGAAAAGAGCGACGATTATTGAATTATCTGCTCTTGGTCAATTAAGAGGTATACTTTTTGTGTGTCTGTGTACGTATATGTATACAAGTATATAGACTCACTATTGTTCCAATATTTACGTATATGTATGTGGATAACTCTGTAATTTTCCAATTGCAGTCTTCCTCCAAGGGATTACCAGAGGAAACAGTGACTGATGACTACTTCCCAGGAGAGGTAAGTCCCAATTAGCTTTCGACCCGCAAACACGCATGGCATGCCATCTCAAGCGTAAAATATCGATTCTTGTTTGAAGAAGCCAAGCATATCTGCAAATACCTAAACCGTAACAATCCCCCACCCCATCACCATCTCTTCCTTCACCTATCGTCGCATTCCAATCCCCCATCACTATCAAATGTTTCCCTGCAGGAACATGTGCAATTATATCCTCTAGCTCATCGTACATCCTATCGACTCCTTGATATATTTCAATTATTCCTCCTTAGTACTCTGCTCTTTTCCCCCAGGGCCTTCTGATACTCCTTCCTTGTCAATGCAGTTAAATGCTTCTACATATTCCATTTCCTAACTAACTGCCCTTGCCTTATCTTTTTGAAACAGATGCTATATTTCATAACAAATAAATTGTGGGCAGAGACCACATCTGCTCCCAGGAAGCTGTGTGATTTACTCACACTATCCTCATCTATGTCATGTTCCTTTTCTATGTCTAACTTTGTCGGCCTACGTTCTTTACCATACTGTGTTTCTATATATTCCTTCCATCTCTCTTGGGTTTTTCCTGGTTCAACTATTATCTTACCCCACTTATCTTTAACTGTTAGCACGAATCTTGCCTTCTTACTTCCCGATAATAACTTAACCTTGCTGTATAGAGCACCAATTTCACCCTTCTTCTGTAAACTTTCCATATCCTCGCATTGCGTTTTCCACCATTCTTCTTTTGCTTTATTCGTGGCCCTTCTCAATTTATTGTTTAACTCTTTGTACTTCATTTTGCCTAACTCTGTGTTTACATTTTTCCATCTTCTTCTCTCATCCATCTTTGCAATCATCTCATCCGTTACCCATGGTTTCCTTATCCTTTTCCCGTTAACGGTTCCTAGAGTGTCTTTAGCGGCTTCCAATATCCCTTTCTTGATACATACCCATTTTTCTTCGATAGTACACAGTTCTTTACCGTCATAGATGATTTTCTCTACAGCCTGCTGTTACTCCTTCCTCGTTAATCCATTTAATGCTTCTACATTCCATTTTCCCGCAGCCCCTACCTTGTCTTTTTAAAATGGATGTTACATTACGTAACAACTAAATTGTGGTCAGAGTCCACATCCGCTCCTGTGAAACTGTGCGAATTTATCACACTGTTGTCCTAAACCTGTGCCTAACCATTGGAACCATAATAGACCAGTGATTCCAAATCTTTACCCCTTTTCACACCCCTTTCTGTTTCGATACTTTGCGCCCAGTGAATGACCGGGGGAAAACCCAGATCTCATCCCCTTTCTCCACGGCCCTTGGACTAGGGCACCGCTCAGAGAACAACGGGACAGCCACTCCATCCTGCCACGAGGTTTTCTCCGGACTTGTTTGTGTTCCCCACCCCTTTCTCCTTCCCCGCACCTTATCACTCACCCATCCATCCACCTCCCCTCCCTCTATCCTCCATATACCACTACACACCAACCCCCCCTTACTAGCTTTTCAGCAAATACAGGGTCGCACCCAAAACTGGTAGGACTGATTTTTTTACAAGTATTTTATTGACGATATACTTACATCGACTTAATAATCTTCAAAGTATGCTCCTTGAGCTGCTGCACACTTAGTATAACGTTGCTCCCATTCCCCGTACGCCCGCTGGAAATTTTCTTTGGGGATGCCGTTGATGACCCTCGTCGAAGCCTCTTGAACGGCCTTTATCGAGTCAAAACGTCGTCCCTTGATCTGTCTTTTCATCAGGGGGTAGAAGAAGAAATCCGGTGGTGCCAGGTCGGGAGAATAGGGCGGGTGCGGCAACGTGGCAATGCCGTATTCGGCCAGGAGCCTGTTGGTCGACACTCAGAATTGTCGGCACCATCTTGGCGCACACCTTGCACATGGCCAAATCCTTTGAAATAATGCGTTGGACGTTGGATGCAGACAGACCCAAGTGGTCTACAATTTCTTCACTGGTTAAGCGTCGGTCTGTGTTCAGCAGTGTCCTCACTCTGTCCACATTCGTGTCGGTTCTTACCGTCGACAGCCGTCCGGAGCGATGGTCGTCTTCAACGAGCTCCCTACCCTCTTGAAACAACTTGTGCCACTGTGGAACGGCTTAAGGCAGTGTCCCCATAAGCCTGCTTGATCATATCGAGGGTCTCTGTTGCCGTCTTCCCCGAGTTTCGCACAAAACTTCACGGAATAACGTTGCTCTTAATTCAGATTCATTTTGTTTTTCGACGTGCACAAAAAACTTGCTTCACTAAAAACGGTGTCCTCACACAAAACGACAGCCCGCAGGTGACTGAGGTTGGTGTCGGTCTGTTGCTAAGAGCCCCCTCCACCTTACCCTGCCAGGCTGACCCCCCCCCACCACTCCGTTCGCGCCAGAGAAAATCAGTCGTACCACTTTTGGGTGCGACCCTGTGTACGAGACACTAAGTTATGACTGTCACCAGAAGATGTAGTACCAGTAGTTATGACTGTCACCAGAAGATGTAGTACCATTGAAACCGGTCGAATTAAAATTATATATTGTGGTAAATTGCCAATTTTTATTAGTGCTGAGAGACGTTTGGCTCTTTGGATGATGACTTGTGTTGTTGTGTGAGTGGTGCTCTAACCAAGCGTTGTCCCTTGCAGGGAGGCCCTGGCTGCGTCCAGGTGAAGACTGAGAGGGTTGACCCTGACGACTGCACCTCCTATGATGAGGTAAGCACCAGAGATAAGCCATCACTCCAACACAGAGTACATCGTGGTGATACTTGGGTGATACTTACATATGACTCTTCAATATGCCTTTGCCCTTGCATGTCGAGTGTGACTCGACACGGTTTGCAACAACGGCAGCAGCTCGTATGTCGAGCCACACTCGACATGGAGTTTCACCTTGAGGGGAATTGGGATTTTTGTCCATATTCCCCAATGACTTTACTTGTAATCATTTTGTATGAAAGGACAAGCAAAGTAAGGCTTAATTAATAGCGTGGCTTGTTTTATAAATGAATAGTATCGACCCATAATGTCGTCGTCGACATGAATGCCGTCTCCAAAGGATGCCACCACCTACGCAGATGTTTGTTGTCATCTCTTTGCTGTGTTGTAAGTTCTTTTTGCCCTTCATTACTCTCGGAAGTCGGCTAAATGCAAAGCAATGCCTTTGAGAGATGATCTGTTTCTGTAAAAAAGATCGCCAGAATGTAAAGCTACCTCTCAGTCAGGTGTTCCGTAGAGTTCATTGCTTTCTAGTTTGGACTCTTTCATTTCCTTTTCTTCCCAATGTCAGCTGTCTCGTCAAACGTTCTTTCTCCTAGCCATTGCATAATCAGGAATCTTGCGTAGGTGGGTGTAAATTCATATTTATATATATTGTACGAAGAATGCCAGCTAAGAAATAAATGAAAAACGGATATCGCACGTGAAATTTATTAGGAAACTAGTCAAACACGATCTCGTTGGAGAATTCCAGATGTGTCACAAACTTCCAGGGTTAGATGGTTACCATCCACAGATATTAGAGCAACGTTTAGATGGGAAACTCCATACAATCAACACCTCACTCTAACAGATAAACATAAAGATTTTGCGGTTTGCTCTAACGGAAAAATCAAAGGTGGAAGAAGAGAGACGATATATATATATATATATATATATATATATATATATATATATATATATATATATATATATATATATATATATCTGTGAGACATGTGAATGTAAACCAGGTATTCCTGTTAGGCGAATGCTTCGAAAATACCATACCATGAAAAGTTATAGAGTTTAAATTATGGTTTATCAATAAATTTATCAATAATTATGTAAAAAGATCCAATTAAATTAGTTTGTATGAAGAAATATTCAACTTTTTCATTTCAATTTTGATATTATTATGTTGGTACACATGTCCCTAAGGTATGTTAAAATTTTCAGCTCTGTCCATTGTTTAATTTGTCTGTGGCATCCGATAAGGTTAGAGACATGTTTTTATGATTGTGAGGTGATTTTCTGTCGTTAAATAGATAGGATCAAATAATTTGTGCCGAGCCTTTTTAAGTTTCCACGTCATATCTGTTTAAACCCACATTTCATCACCTGTTATTATAGTAAGACGTTTCAGTAGTAATTCCGCATTCGTGGTTGACTTCATTTAGTTATAGACTCCTGAGTGAAACTTCCAAATTCGACGCTGTATTAGTGATGTTCAAAATTCAACAGTTTCGGAACACTAATTTTGCTGTTTGGCTCTTGTTTCATACCCAAAACATTGGATATAAAATATACTTCATTGACATGAGCCAATTGACGTGCCAACAACATCATCGGCGACTTCTCTCTGATTGTGTGTCGTACCAATCAATATTAATGAAACAAAGGTTATGCGATTTTCTAGAAAGAAAGAGGCTAAGCTAAATATTAAAATAGGAAAGGGGAAAAAATAGAGCAGAATAGAACAGTTTATACATATCTCGGAAGTGTTTTGGACCAACACGGGGACAAAGTAGTATTGGGGACGTAAGGAGAAGAAGAATTGCGATGCTAGGCAAGGAGGCTTTCTCAAGGAGGAGGGAGTTGATGACGGAGACGTTGAGTAGGGATGTTAAGACAAGACTCGTAAAAACTCTGATATGGAGTGTAGCTATGTTTGTTGCGGAAACGTGGTCACTGAAGCAGGAGGATAGACGTAGATTGGAGACTGTTGCAGAAATGTGGGTATGTTGTGAAGAATGTAAGGAGGATGTGAAGTGGACCGAAAGAAGGAATTAACAAATGAGGAAGTACTGGAGATGGTGGGTGAGGAGAGGGGTTTGTTGAGAGAAATCCTATGGAGGCAGGAAAATGGATGAAAGGCGTATTGAGCGGTAGTGGAATGTTGAAGAGGGTAATAGAGGGGAGAATGTTGGGCAAGCGATGAAAGGGCAGGAACAGGATAAGGATGTTGGATGGGATGAATGGAGGAAGGAAGTACACAGAGATGAAGAGAGGGAGTTGATGTTTAGAGTAGGTTGCTGGTTTGGGTTTTGTCTGGAGTTACAATTGATAGTTGTGTCCATCCATAAACCTACCTTAACCGGGAGATTACCTAATAATAACCCCAAAAAAATTGCAGTGCTTCTCATTGGCTAGGAAATGTGGTACTTAAGTCGTAGATTTCCATCTGATTGATTCATTTTCAAGACGTTATCAGTCGCTCAAAGTTAAGAATGATGTTTCAAGGTTTTCTGTGTGGATAGACTTGCGCTCAATCAATGAGAGTGCATTGTTTTGTTGCTTTGCTGTGTTATAAATGGGAATGTGCTCTTGCGTTCTAGATTGCGTTGAAAGATGAGAGCGTGGACCTTAGCGAGAGGGACACAGAGGAGGAGAGGGCTGAACGGATCCCGGGAGCGGATTCTCGGAGTCTGGAGGAAGCAGGGAAAGATCGTGTGTCGTTTGAGGTGAGTTGTCGTCCTTTGAATTTGGGTGATCTGAGAGGGTGGTGTTCCTCGATGGAGCCAGGGAAGGCACACAGAAGCTGTGGTTAATCCCTCACAAGGTCCTAGTTAAGTGTGTTGCTCACTGGTTGCAGGGATAGCCCTTCTAGAAGAATGTCCTCCTATGGAAATGGATGAGGTTGGCTTTAGGAAGAGGGCACTTTATCTCACCTCAACATGGTGTGTTCCTAAAGTAGTACTAACAGTTGAATTTCCCACACCTCTCCTATTGGTTGTAATTGTATCAAACCACTTGGAGTAGGTAGGGGGGACTCTAAGCTTTGCCACAAAACCAGTCTCAGTGCTCTCCAAGCTGTGGAAGTGGCAGGACGTCAGTTATTGTAAACCTCTGCACTCTGACCATGTCAGGAAAAAAATGGAATCAACTGTTGAGCTATGTTACATGTGATTATACTAGGTTTTGTGCTAAACTGAAACTGAAATCTCTCTCTTGAGAATGAGAATAAGAACATTATTGGTTAGGCTTACTAAGGGGACTCTGATCTGTCCTACTCACAAGTTTCGAGGTGGTTTAAGGCCTTTAAGGAGGGATCGGGAAGAGGTTCACTACTAACAACACCTAGGGTGGCCAAAAAACAGCCAAAACAGACAGCAATATGGATTCGTGTTGGACAAATGTTGGACTTTGACCATAGATTGAGTATTATCAAGATGGTTGCCAAAAGAACTGGACTTGTTGTCTACCATTGTGTGTTTCGCATTGTTACTGAGGATTTAGCAATGAGGAAAGTGTGCACCAAGCTCGTGCCCAAGGTGTTTGTCATTTTGTGCTACAAGTCTGCAAGTTCCTGACCGAACACCAGGGGCCAACGCTGCTATATAGTCCCCCTATAGTCCTGATTTCACCCCAGCAGAGTTCATTTGGTTCCCTTGGATTAAGTCAGCCCTGAAAGGAATCCATTTTTTATCCATAGGAGAGATCCAATCAGCTCAGTGACGAAAAGACCTTGCAAGAGGTCTCCAAAGATGCCTTCCAGGGCCCATACCGGTAATGGTAAAGTCGCTGGATTAAATCTGTAGAAGCCCAAGGAGATTACTTTGAGGAATTTTAAGAGTTTGTTCAAATCTTTTCAATGGATTACTTTGAAAAAAAATAAGAGTTTTACTTTTGAAATGCATCTTGTATCTTTCCTTACCTGATGAAATTCGCCCTCCTTGTTCTAAGTAATAATTTCGTCATTGCTTGACACAATTCAGTGTGTATTCCTTTTTAGATGCATTCCTAAACTAGATATTATACACGTGCTCATGAGTGGAAGAATGCCCTTGGTCAATTAAGAGGTTTACTTTGTGTTTGTGTTTATGCATACATATCTATAGATTCACAATTGTTCTAATATTTACGTATATGTATGTAGGTAACTCTGTAACCTTCCAATTGCAGTCCTCCAAGGAACTGTCAGAGGAAACAGTGACTGATGATTACTTCCCAGAAGAGGTAAGTCTGAACAACCTTTCGACCCGCAATAACGCATTCCATGCCACCTCAAGCATAAAAGGGTGCTTCTTGTTTGAGAAAGCTAAACATATTCACTAATACCAGGTGTATCAGCTTAAATCCGCTGTTTTTTAAGCCAGAAAACACGTTTTTCCCTTGTTTCAATTAGTCTTTTTCCAATTGGGGATCTCTCTCTCTTCCTCTCTCCCTCTCTCTCCCATTGGTGCTTGCAGCAGTAGCTGTGGTGGTGCTGGAGGGCGAATTGAAAGGTTCTGAGAGACACTTGGCTCTTTTGGTGATGATTTGTGGTGTTTGTGGTTGGGTGAGTGGTGTGAATGTGCTCTAACTGGGCGTTGTCCCTTGCAGGGAGGCCCTGGCTGCGTACAAGTGAAGACGGAGAAGGTGGGCCCTGACGACTGCCACTCCTATGATGAGGTAAGCACCAGAGATAAGTGCCATCGCTCCACCACAGAGTGCATTGTGGTGATACTTACATGTGACTGGTCTTTGTACTCTGCATTGCATATTGTGTGTGTGTGTGTGTCTACATATATATATATATATATATATATATATGTACATGATAGCGGATTTTCCCGGATCCCACAGACTGAAAACCCTTCTCAAAGAACTTTATCCTATATTACATGACAATGACGCGACCTCATCCTTACTGCCCCAATGCACCTCTGTCGCTTACGGACGACCAGCCAATCTCGGAAACCTTCTGAGATCCACCAACCCTTTGACACCCCGCCCTGACAAATTTCCACACATTTCCCCTACCTGCAATCGCCCCCGATGTAAAACATGTCTGCTAATCAGATCTGCTCGCCTCTCCCCACATCCCCTCATTGTCCCTTCACCCCGTTCCCACGCTAATTGCCTCTCAAAAAATATTATCTATCTCTTGTCGTGCAAACAATGCACCTCATTCTACATAGGCGAATGCATTACCCCCTTATCCATCCGAATGAACAATCACCGCTACTCATGTAATTCTGCTTCACTCTCTTCTCTTCCTATCCCTTTACACGCAAGTTCACACAACCTATCATTTGACGAATGCTTTTCCCTAACAGTTCTAGAATCCCTACCCGATTCAGCCCCCACCAACATAGAGGTGAGAACTCGCGAATCCTCATACATCCTATATTTCCGATCCTTTAAAATTCCCACCCTTAACCGCCATCTTTAATTTCCTTCCCAACAGTCCCTAAACCTTCCGCCCCCCCTCCCCTCCCCAGGCACTCTTCCCTCAAAACTTCTCAGTCTGACCTGAAGAAGGCCTCGGAGGAGTAGGCCGAAAGCTTAAATCATCTACAGTGTGAGTGTCCTTTTACGTGTTATCTGTTTTATTCTGTGTTCTATTGTGCCGTCCAAAAGTTATATGAAAATCTATACATTATATATTTACACACATATATAAATATACACACACAAAATTCTTTGTATCAAATCCATTATCCAATATCCATTTCTTTTAACAAACGAAAATCGCCGAGCTCATAGAACACGTCTCTAACTTTTGTGGCTTCGTCACAGACACAAAGTCCACAATGAAAACAGCTAGAAAGTTTTATATCATACTTCAGGGGCATGTATACCAACATGATAATAGAAAAAAGTTTGATAATCGGACTCTCCCCAAGCCCGCGAAATGAAAAAATTCACGTTAATTTTGAAACACATCTTGTACGTAACATTATTTTAATGGGAATATGACTGTAATATTTAATGATTGTTGGGGAATAGGCGTGGTGCCATTTGTCAGACTGAGAATGTCTTCTTCTTCTTAGTATAGCAGACGAACGGACATTCGTCTACCCTCTGCTCTTTTGTTTCGGACGTCCGTCCAGAGACCTTGGAGAAGGAAACACGACGAGTTAAGTATTGGCGGATTCATGATCTCTTTTAGCCAATCGCCATTGTTATTCTTCAGTTTGAAATATTATAATGGCGAGTGTGTACTTTAAATGTCAATATCGTGTCAATATCGATGCCAATACTGCGATATCTGCGTATAATTGCAAACGAAACTTGAAAGCGACGTTTGGATGAATTCGGCACTTCACGCAATGCACTCTGGGATGGAAGTATTAATAATAATCTAGAATTTATGCAGATTCGCGAGTTCTCTATATATTGGTGAATCTGAATCGGTTAGGGATGTAGCACTAGTCGAGGGATATGTTGAGAAAATTCGCGAGTAAAGGGATATTCAGGATTGCAACAAAATTGCTGTTTGTTCATTCTTATACTTTATGGATTATCGTCGATGTTGTAACGAGTGACTCTATTTCGATTGAATCTGTTGTGAGTTTAGAATAATTCCTTATATTTAATTTTATTCCTTCCCTATATTTTAATATTAATTAAATTCTCATGTGTTAATATTCTTAACAAAAGATTCACAATAAAATATCCAGTCCTCGATTTTATTCCGATTTTGATATCGAATTACATATCGATCGATTTAATTTCGACTTGGATACAAATAAATATATAAATATGTATAAATTTTGATAAATATTAATGTTTCAATTTGGTTTAAGTTTTAATTTAAGTTTGGAATTCCTATTTAAAAATTTGGAGATAGTGTTCTCAACGCGATTTTGAATTCCAATTCTTCGACTTGTATTCCGATTTAGGTATCGATTAAATATGCATCAGTTGTTTAAATTAACTGAAAGAAGTCAGTAATACCGATACTTTAAATGAAATACCTCGTAGAGTCATTCCTATCCGTCCAATCTATTATTTTCTGCAACGCATCCATTAATTCTTTCCAAGTCAGTCATTGGTGATGACGTGTAACGATTATCGCCGTTGCTGTTTACGTTGGCGACCGTTACTCAATTACTAACCGTCGATCTGTAGGTGGGCGAGGACGGATTGGTGTCGACGCAAGGGACCGGTGGTGCCTTTGGCGGGAGTCAATTTGAGCGGGTGCGAATTAATGAGGTGTGGGGGACCATTGGTGATGATATCTCGGCGGGAGAGCACCAACAAGAGGGGTTCCAGCACCACGAAGACAGTCATTTGAGGCCGCAGGCGTCGCAAGGTAAGCAATGCCCTAGACTAGCCAATAATTACGAAGACAGACCATTTAAAACTTTATTTTGCTTTAAATTTAGTCTACAATCGATGTTTTTGTCGTCTCTCCCCTATTCTTCCTCAAAGTACCCTCCTATTCATTCGTAATAATGCCTTCTTATTATTATTCCATCTTCTTATTAATTTCCATTCCACTAATGTTTAATAGTGAAGCACCCTTGGATGGAAGTCCTCCTTTAAACAGCAGTAGTAGTTTAATAGGCTCTTTTTATAATATTCAATATCGTCTCTCGTTTCTTGCTTCATTATTATTATTGTGTCTTCCACACATCTAATGTACACCACCCAGTGAAATTAATTACCGTGTGTATTACGAAATTTGAGCTGTACGATTCGCGATTAATCAAACCTACGAAATTAGGCGAAGGGAGAGAATAAAGTGTTAGTTTGAGAATTATTTATTAATGTTATTGTTTACATTTGTAGCCGTGAAAGAGTCGCCCATGGCAACGGTGGCTATGTTTGGGGAAATTCAACAAAACATTACTCACGGCGACTTTGGTACTTGTGAAGGAATGGTTTTTTGGACTTTGCAACCACAGATGTTGACGATAATTGTTCACCGTTGGTCATTCGAAGGTCTATTGAGGTATGTTCATTCTTTGTGTGTGTTATTCGTGCGAAATAACGACTCCATTAAGATAAACGAAGGGAAATACAATTGTGTGTGCGTGTGTATGAAATTTGTACCGTAAGTGCAATTACGTTTCGAATAGACTGGTGTTTGTGTATATATGTATATCCTGTGGTGCTAGGCCTCCCCTCCCTCTCTTGGTGTCTTCGCCGGGTGCATACTTTACGCACCATGCCGGGCACGACACGGTAAGCACACCCTACGGTGGCGCCACCATCGACGATCGGCCTAACTATAATTGACTTGCCGCGATATTTGGAGTTGCGTTTCGGCTTTTCGTAATCTTGATTTATTAATTTCAGCATTTATTATTTTCAGCATTTATTATTCATTTCGGCATTTATTCAGAAAATTAAAAATACAAGTTTATTCATCTAAATCTATATTGTCCCCTTCAAAGTAATCCCCATCGACTGCAACACACTTATGCCAGCGCTTGATCCAATCCTCGAAACATTTTTTATATTCGGTTTTCGGTATGTCCATCAGTGCTTCCTGCGATTTTTCATTTACTTCCTCTCGGCTGCTAAAACGCGTTCCCCGTAATGGGTTTTTAACTCGATTGAACAGAAAGAAGTCACAGGGAGCCAAATCAGGTGAATTCGGTGGCTGTTGGATAGTATTTGTTGCATTTTTCGTCAGAAAATTACGAATAATGATAGCACTGTGCGACGATTTCTGGTCTCTTTCGGCGAATTGCTTCACGCAAACGTCTCATAACGCCCAAATAATACTCTTTGTTTACTGTCTGGCCTTCTGGCAACAATTCATGATGCACCACACCGTTGTAATCCATGAAAACCGTCAGCATTGCCTTCTTTTTTGACTGAAAACGACGTGGTTTTTTTGGTCTCGGCTCATTTGGTGAACGCCATTCACTTGCCTGATGTCTGGATTGCGTGTCGTACTCGTAAACCCACGTCTCGTCTCCAGTAATGATCCTTTTGATGAATGTGGGATCGGATTCAGCCTCGCAAATCATGTCTTTTGCCACGTCAACACGGTCTCTTTTTTGCAGGAAATTGAGGTCATTTGGCACCAACTTTGCTGCTACACGACGGAAACCCAAATCATTAACCACAATGTCTTGGGCGGATCCATAGGCAATGTTCAAGTCCTCCGCTATTTCTCTGATGGTTAATATGCGGTTATTGACCAACATTTCTTTTACTTTATCAATTTTTTCACCGACTTTCGATGTCGATGGTCTGCCACTGCGTTCATCATCTTCGATTGACTCATGACCACTTCTGAACCGCTCGTGCCACTGGTAAACGACCGTTTTTTTTAGAGAATCGTTGCCGAAACACTTTTCCAACATTTCCAACGTCCGTGCGCCACTAAATCCGTTTTTTACGCAAAATTTAATACAAGTTCGTCGTTGCAAATTTAAATCCATTTCTGCAATTGTAAAAAATCGCCAACACACACAGAGATAGATGTACTCTTGGCTACGTAACTTTTGCAAATGTCAAGTTATGACACTAAGATTTAAAGGGTATATCAACAACAGATGTACCAATTTAACAAAAAAAACAGAACTCAAATCGGAACGATGGGAGCGCCACACGGTGGTTATTCCGGGAACTTTTTGATCAAGGTAGTATACTAATATGAAACACATTTTATTGGCACTTTTAGTTAGCTACAAACCTACGTCACTTATCTACATAATCGCCATTCACTTCTAAGCATTTTTCGTACCCCTGCAACAGCTCCTTTAACCCCTCTGCATAGAAACTCGCCGCCTGAGGGCTGAACCAATCGACAACGCCATTCTTGAGTTCCTCTTCGGTTTCGAAACGTTGTCCACCGAACCACTGTTTCAAGTGCAAGAAGAGGAAGTAGTCGCTGGGTGTAAGGTCAGGACTGTACGGTGGGTGGTTTAAAGAGTACCCAACGACCCAGAAATTCTCGTCCACTGGACATTCTTTGCTCTTTGTGGTGGTCCGTGAGCATTTTCGGTACCCATCTTGCGCGCAATGTGTGGTATCCGAGGTTTTCCGTAACAATATTGTAGACAGTAATGCGTCCAAGTTGAGGAAATTGTTCAGCCAGGCCATTAACTGTCAATCGACGATTACATCGCAGTTTTTGTTCCACTTGCGAAACAATTTCATCGGCCATCAGAATACTGGGCCTACCACTTCGCCCTTCGTCATGGACATTTGTTCGTCCATTTTTAAAATCACGGCACCATTGTCTAACCTTTCCTTATCCACTCATAACTGTAGGTTTATAAAGTTGGCATAATAACTCCCGATGAATTTCAGCAGCCGACAATCCTTTTGCAAATACAAGAATCGTATGATAGAACGCACTTCACAGCTGGCGGGATCAACGATCGTCGCGGACATTGTTGTTTGCATGCACGGACAAGCAAACGACTTCTGAAACAAAACAAATGCTGCTATAGCGTCTCAATGAATCAGTAGATGGCGCTGCAGGAGCAAAACTGTGTTCTGAAGCGCCAATATTTAAATATAAGCAAATGGTACTTACTTTCAGAATACGCCTCGTATTATAATCTGCTTGCAGGAAACGGTTCTTTCAGGTAATTATTTAACTGCTTTAACAATCGTATAAACGGGGGCGGATGCAATAATAACGGCTATAACCCCTCAAAATGAACTATGTTTAATCGCAAACAGAGTAGGATTCCCATACAAACAGTGTAAATAGATTCATCCCCATCCAAATAGATTTCCATCCATTCCCTATAAAGAAATAGCACGAATATATGTGAAAATAACATATATTTATACATTATATTATGTTTATTATCATAATCAGTATTACAATCCTAGGATTGATTGACTGTAGACCTCCATTCTAATGCCAATGCCGTCAATCCTTGATATCTCTTCTCTGTTTTATGTCCTTCTTAATTTCTCCTGTATTGTACCTGTCTCTTGGTCTCCAAAACACAACCTTTCAACCAAGAATACCCTCTGTGGTGGTTTACGGGAAATTAATCCACGCCAGGGACCACAACACAGCCACAAACAACCCTGTTTAGAATCCTTCACGAGGCTGTGGGACCCCGTTAAAGATCCTAGGTGGAAAAGTACAGGGTTCGTCCGGAAGATAATTGTACTGACTTTTTTTCCCGCCGCTCCAGGCGCGCCCAGCACCGCTCTGACGGGCTGCGATTGGAGGGGGGTATGTTGGCAAGCGACGCTGAAAAAGGCAGTCGGCTCTGAGCCGTGGTGTAGTGAGGAGCTCTGTTAACGAGAACCTCCACGCTCGACCCACGTCACGGAACGCGATGCCGAAGTTTTTGGAGCAGCGTTATTCCATCAAATTTGCGGTAAAGCTTGGGAAATCGTCTACCGAAACTGTCGGTATGATTAACCAGGCTTACGGGGAGTCGGCCATGTCCAGAAACATGATCTTTCGGTGGCACAAGATGTTTGTGGAGGGCAGAGAAGAGGTCGACGACGAACCACGGCCTGGACGCCCATCAACGACACTCACCGACGAAAATGTGCGAAAAGTTCGCGATGTACTGAACTCTGATCGTCGTCTTAGTGTTTGGATGATAGCAGAGCAGTTACAGATGCGAAAAATTTGTGCAAAGTTGGGATTCAACTTGCGGATCACTGCAAAAATGATCCACATTTTTTAGGGAACGTTTCTGTTCCCGAAGATAAAGAGGAGTTTGAAAGGAACGCGATACGGGACTTTGGACGCCGTCAAAGAGGCCGTGACGACGTGTCTTCGAGAGGTCCCCGATGATGCCTTCGCGGGAGCGTTCCAGGAATGGGAACGCCGCTGGAACAAGTGTATCGACTCACAAGGGTCCTATTTTGAGGAATATTAGCTTAATATATGTAAAAGTGTAATAAATTTTTTTTCCTGAGCTCAGTACACTTATTTTCCAGACGAATCCTGTAACCCTTCACGAGGCTGTAGGGAAGACCCCGTTTAAGGTACCAGGAAGTTCTACAAGTACACACTCTGTGCCTATCCACGAAGGACGAACACAGACCATTCACACACGCACTAGCACTCGATAAATGTGCACACACACACACTCAAAAGGGCCCAATTTCTGGGAGAATCTGAAAACAAAGAGCGCAGATGAATATAAGCGTCGAACACGCGTGTTATGGCCACAATGTGGCCCTCCTCAGCGAACTGGAGGGGAAAAAGCACCTCCAACACTATGTTGAAAGTGAGAGTTTATGGCCGTTTAGAGTTTTTCCCCCCTTATCATTTTAACCTGAAGCTGTAGAGCTCTTGATTTCTTTCCTGATTTTATTGCTTGTTTATTTTGACGGATACAACTTAAAGGGACTTGTCGCCCTCAGAGTACATGCGTTGGCTGGCGACACACCTTTGCCAACGTTTCTTCCAGCTCTCGAACCCTGCCTGGTAAGCAGCCTTAGGGATCCTCTTCAGGTCCAAAGTACAATTAGTGTTTTATTTGTCCCCAATAGAGTCGAAACAGTGCCCTTTCAAGGTTGACCTTAACTTTTGAAACAAAGGAAAAGTCTGATGGAGTCTCCACGTCTGGAGAGAGTAGGGTGGCTGTGGGATCACGGAAGTTCCGCTTCTGGAGAATGACTCTTGTTCATCAGTCATCACCCAAAAGGGACGAATTGGAATGCCCAAAATGTCTGTCGAAATTGTCTGACAGGATCCGAAACTAATATTCACTTCCTCGGCTATCTCCCTGACAGTTAATCGGCGATTTTCCCGCACCAAATCGTACACCAATTCGACGTGGTTGGGGTCTGTCCATGTGGAAGGCCGCCCCGTTCGCGAATCTTCATCTGTCGAGGTTCTGCCCAATTTAAAACGACTGTACCACTCAAATACACTCAACAACGACTCATAGATTCATTGAGAAAGTCTTGCTCAATCATTCCAAACGTCTGCGTAGCACTTTTGCCAAGTTTGAAACAACGAAATTTAACAAACACACAAGCTGTTCCTCTTAACTCCTTCATTGCTGAAATTGCGCATTGAACAGGTTAAGACACATACCATTGCTGTTTCTTAACGACTCGAGGTAAACAAATGCAAATGCTCTCGTTTTAGTCATCAGATGTATTGCTAGATGGCGCACTGTGTCTTGTTTATATCTGCTGAATGGTTTGCACAGAATACATTCAGTCAGGTCTTTCTTTAAACACACCTAGTACAAGCTTAAGAAGCGAATCACCTCTTAAGATTGAGCGAGTGCTTTCTGAATAAGCCTTGTCTTTGCGTTTCTCTGAATTGAATCATTTTAAATTTGCCTGTATCCTTGTGATTAATGTTTCTTCCTTGTGTTTCTTGTTCTTGTTCCCTTGTTCTTGTACGCAAGGAATGGGGAGAGGACAGGAAGTGGGTTTGCTCAAGATGGAAGGGGACTCTCGGCCTGTCAGCATGCCAACGACGGGCCAACAGCCGCCAGCCCAGGAGGAGTTTGTCTGCCCACAGTGCGGAAAGAGCTTTGCCAAGCGCGGGAATCTCGAGAGGCACTCGATGGTGCACAAGGGGGTGCGGTCATTCAGCTGCGAAAAGTAAGGGAACCCAGCGATCAAGGTATTGGACGATGATGGCATTTTTGATGGCTAAACGGGAGCGTCGTATGTTCTCTCTTGAACTGTTACGATGGTAATCCCAGAAGTACTCTACCCAAGAAAGAAAACACAATAGTTTTCGTAAGAAATGTATTTATTTTTCAAATTAATCTTCTAATCTAACTTTGGCCATTGCAATAACGGATTTGTGATTTACTCACCTTCCCTCCCCAACCGTAACTCAACATATAAATATGGACGCCTCACTGTTAATTTTGTCTTGTACCCGATGATGACTCTGCGAGTTGAAACACTTCGTACGCTTTAATAAATCTGTGGAAAACTGCAAACTCTCCTCATATTCATTATTTAAATGTTTCACACAAAAAGATCTGCTGAGACTCGTGATACTTACAGAACAGTACAAGGCAATTAATGGATTTGTGTTTTCTTTAAGGTGGCCCTGCGTACACATCTTAATGTCTTGTACGGTTAATAGTTTTCATTCCTTAAGCCTTTGTCTCTGATGTTCCAATTGATCTTCTTATGAAGTTAACCTTCTTAGTCGATAAACGCCTTCAAAGGTTTTCCTTTTCATTATACTTAATTCGGAGCTGAAATTTACATTTTCTCACATTCTTACAGTGTAAAAATGGAATCCTAGTTCTGTTTCTGAGGTTACTGATGCCAAATTAAGTTTCTTAGAAGACTTTTTGCTCATATATTGGGAGAATTTAATATATAACGCGTCAAAGCAAAAACTTACGGGCACGAGGTATGTCTAGAAACTATCCTACTGTTCATGAACGTACTTTGTGATAAGAATATTAGCCTTCCATAGAATAAATTAAGATTAACCTTTTGCACTTGGATGTCGAGTGTGACTCGACGCGGTTAGCAACAATGGCAGCACCTCATGTATGTCGAGCCACACTCGACACGGGAGTTTCACCGTGAGGGGAATTGGGGTTCTTGTCCATATTCCCCAATAACTTTACCTGTAATCATTTTGCATGAAAGGACAGGTAAAGTAAGGCTCAATTAATAGCGTGGCTTGTTTTATAAATGAATAGTATCGACCCATAATGTCGTCGTCGACATAAATGCCGTCTCCAAAGGATGCCACCACCTACGCAGATGTTTGTTGTCATCTCTTTGCTGTGTTGTAAGTTCTTTTTGCCCTTCATTACTCTCGGAAGTCGGCCAAATGTAAAGCAATGCCCTTGAGAGATGATCTGTGTCTGATAAAAAGATCGCCAGGATGTAAAGCTACCTCAGTCAGGTGTGTTCCGTAGAGTTCATTGCTTTCTAGTTTGGACTCTTTCGTTTCCTTTTCTTCCCAATGTCAGCTGTCTCGTCAAACGTTCTTTCTCCTATCCATTGCATAATCAGGAATCATGAGTAGGTGGGTGTAAATTCATATTTATATATATTGTACGAAGAATGCCAGCTAAGAAATAAATGAAAAACCGATCTCGCATGTGAAATTTATTAGGAAACTAGTCTAACACGATCTCGTTGGAGAATTCAGAGATGTGTCACAAACTTCCAGGGTTAGATTACCATCCACAAACATAAGAGCAATGTTTGGACGGGAAACTCCATATAATAACACCTCACTCTAACAGAAAAACATAAAGATTATGCGGTTTGCTCTAACGGAAAAATCAAAGGTGGAAGAAGAGAGACGATGTATATATATATATCTGTGAGAGACATGTGAATGTAACCCAGGTCTTCATGTTAGGTGAATGCTTTCAAAAATATCTTACCATGAGAAAATATAGAGTTTAAATTATGGTTTATCAATAAATTTATCAATAATTATTTAAAAAGATCCAATTAAATTAGTTTGTATGAAAAGAAATTCTATAGTTTTTCATTCTAGGTCCACGCTTAGTAAATATAGGGGTATTTAAAATAATTAATCCTGAGTAGACTAGGGAACTCGAGGAAAAAGGCACCCGAGTGCAAAAGGGTTAAGGAGGCCTTTTAAATGGTTGCTCCATTTATAGAAGTACTGATACTCCCCCATTTTTCGATCTCACACACTTATCTCAACGTCTCTATTTCAATTTTCAACAAAATGAAACAGTTGTCAAAGTCTTTTCTTTCCATTGAAATCGGAATGGTGGTCATAGTAAGCTGCCTAATTACATTCCCTCCTCAATTATTATATCATTGTCAAAGTCTTCAATACCAAAACACTCGTCAAAGTCCTCTCTACAGGCACAGGTACTCGTATGTTTTGTGTGTAAGTGAATGAATGTTGTACAAATAAACTTCCTCCTCAATTGTGCTACGATGTTAATTGCCCTTGTACCCCATTAATGTACTGTCCTGTCGCTATCTTTGCGTTTGACAGGTGTGGCAAGGCGTTCTTCCACCACAGCGAGCTCCAGGCGCATTTGAGCAATCACCTGAAGGTGAGCCCTTTCACGTGCGACTACTGCCAGAAAGGGTTCGGCCACAAGCTCAACATCATCGAGCATATTAACCGGCACACGGGGGGGAAACCGTTTCGGTGCCGCAGTTGCGACAAGCAGTTCGTGTCGGTCAAGTACCTGAAGGTTCATGAGAAGATACACGAACCGAATCCGTCGTACAGGTGAGTGGGAACTGCACGGCATAATCAACCAGTGGCCACACTCGCGAATCGGGTGTCATCATTGGTTAATTACTAATTTATATGAGCGTAATCCCAGAGATACCCAACCCAGCAAGGTAAACACGGAAATTGTGGAGACAAATGTGTCTATTTAACAACGTAACAGTCTCCTTTCAGCTCTATAATACACTTTTCCCAGCGATTTTCAATGAGTTCGATACCCTTTTCATTGTAATAACAACTGCTCCTTGCTCCTCAAAATAGTCATTAACTCCCAATACATATCACTGCTTCACGTTTGGAAGATCTTCGACCACTGAGCCATTTTTTCATGTTTTACGAACAGAAAATAATCCGATGGGGCTGAATTTGGCAGATAGTGTAAGTAGTATTCAGTAGAGTAGTAGGCAGATAGTAAGGTAGTGATTCAAACTTAAATTCAATAAATTTTAGGCCAATGCAATAACGGATTTGTGAGCTGGTGCATTGTCTTGATGAAAGAACACTTCCTTCTTGGCCAAATGCGGCCACTTTTGAATGATTTCTTAGCTCAAACATTGCAATAAGTTCGCATTATACTCGCCGTTGATAGTTTCTCATTTTTCAAGATAGTCGAAGAAAATTGTCTCATGCACATCCCAATAAACCGATGCCAGGACCTTTGCCTGCATATGAAACGGTCTTCACCTTCTTTGGGGCCAGTTGTCCCTTTTGAATCCATTGCTTTGATTGTTCTTTTGTCTCGGGTGTGAATTAACGGACCAATGTTTCATCCATGGCTATGTAATGGCACAAAAATTCGGTTTTGTTTGCTGTTGAAACTTTGTCAAACTCTCAAATTGAAACATCTTCACATGAACACTGGTTTTGCTCGAGCGTGAGCAAATGTAGTGCCAATCTTGCACACAGCTTTCTCATGTCCAAATTTTCAGTTAATATGCCATGTACCGCACTTTTTTAAATGCCTACCATGTCTGCTAGCTCACACACTTTCAGTCGACGATCATCCAGTATCTCTTTGTGGATTTTCTTCACAGTTTCTGGAGTCTGGGTCACCTCAGTTTGATCGACCAATGCGATGTTCTCGTCTTGACAGCTCGTACGTCCCCTCGTTTAAACTCCAAAGCCACCCAGTACTAATTGACTGTTGTTAACAAAGGAGCAGACTCACTCACCCAACAGAGTGGAATCCAGTCCAGATTTATAATATTGGTTGGACTGAGAGGCCTTTCTCAAATTAAAGGTATGGTATATCACATATAACGATTGACCAATTCTCTCCGTTATTCAAATTCACTGTTAAACGATCAATTATTGATGGCTGCCAAACGAATACTAAACAACGTTGCGTCTTCAAACTTGAAACATACGTGGGCAGTCCGATAAGTACTTAGCCTCACAGCCCGATGGTGCCACTGTCGCAAGAACAATTTACTATCGTGTAGGACCTTGTTATAGACGGCTATTGTTGAAATTTCAGCCGAATCGGACTCGTAGTTTTGTTTTGACCACGTGTGGAAGCAGGTGTGTCCGCCGATTCTAGGAAAATGGAAACAGAGCAATATCGGTCAGTGATTCAATTCTTGTTTTTGGAAGGGAAATCGCTCAGTGAAATCAAAGAGCGCTTGGATGCTGTGTACGGTGGTCCTTCGATGGCGACCGTCAAAAATTGGTTTAATGAGTTTGAACGTGGTCGCACGTCGGTTTTTGATGAGCCACGGCCAGGTGCCCCGAAAATGGCCACCACGGAGGATAATGTCAACAAAGTCCACGATCTCGTATTGGCAGATCGCCGATTGAAGGTGCGCGAGATGGCTGAGGCAGTAGGCATCTCAAAAGACCGTGTGGGTCATGTCCTGCATGAAATTTTGGGCATGAGAAAGCTGTCGGCGTGATGGGTGCCGCGTTTGCTCACCCCGGACAACAAGCGCAACCGTGAGACCACTTCGAAGCAGTGTTTGATGCTGTTTAAGCGCAATCCGAAGGAGTTTCTGCGTCGTTTCGTGACCGTCGACAAAACATGGATCCACTGGTACACACCAGAGACCAAGGAACAGTCGAAACAGTGGACTTCACCCGGCGAACGTGCTCCGAAGAAGGTGAAGACTGTCCTATCGGCCGGAAAGGTGATGGCCACCGTTTTCTGGGATTCGCAAGGTGTGATCTTCATCGACTATTTGGAGAATGGCAAAACGATCACAGGGCTCTACTATTCCACATTATTGGGCCGATTCGACGCCGAATTGCAGAAAAAACGGCCCCTTTTGGCGAAGAAAAAAGTGCTCTTCCACCATGACAACATGGACCGGCTCACACCTCCACCTTCGCCACGGCCAAATTGGTCGAATTGGACTACAAATTGCGGCCCCATTCACCGTATTCTCCAGATTTGGCCCCGTACGACTCGTTTTCGAAGCCTGTCGAGCACTTGAACGTAAAATGCAGAATTTACAGTTTGTCGTTCAGGTACAAATTTGTAGTGGATGACTCCCCCTTTTGTCAAAAAAGACAATGAGCATCATAAACTTATTTTCCGGACGAACCCTGTATATTATTTATGTCTAAATGTCTTTTCTGTTATATTGTCATGAGTGCCTAAGTTTTCTCGTCTTGTCTATGCAGGTGTGACGAGTGTAACAAGACGTTCACGAACCGCTTCTACTTCCTGGGTCACCAACGAAAGCACAGCGGCGAGCTGTTCAAGTGTTTGGAGTGCGGAAAGGCATTTGCACACAAGAACAACCTCAAGCAGCACGAGGCGCTACACAGGGAAGATGGTGGGTTCATCTGCGAAGTCTGCGGCAAGAAATTCCACAACAAGAACCACTTGAGGGTGCACACGATGGTGCACACAGGGGAGCGCCCTTTCGAGTGCGAATACTGCAACAAGCGCTTCCTGGTTGCGTCCCACTTGCGCGTGCACCTCAAGCGTCACACGGGGGAGAGGCCCTTCTATTGCAATGTCTGCGGGAAGGGTTTCGTGCAGAAAAGTCACTACGTTAATCACGTCAGGGTCCACACGGGGGAGAGGCCCTACGCGTGCACCGAATGCAGCAGGGCCTTCTGCCAACGACAGCAACTCCGCCAACACATGAAGACGCACAACAAGGGAAGGGCGATGGTTGATGCAGGCGTAGGGACGCAAGCCGTCAGCTGAGATCGACTCCACAAAGGACGATTTTAACATGAGAGGGAGGTCTCCCGGTAGTCCGATTTTGGTTAGTAAAATACCGCAATACGCGGAACCTAAAATACCGCAATATGCAGAGCCACCAGTGCCAAAGATTGAACTGCGAAATGTTGCTTACTGAATCTCCCTGCTTAATTTAAAGGACCGGCTTGTTAATGTGATGTTTTAATCACAAATCACATATTTAATGTTAACGTCAATGCCCCCCGGATCTCACTGATCAATCCGGTCCGTTAAGTCCGCAAAAATGTGGTGCGGACACTGTGATTACCCCTTGCCTAAGGGTCAAAAAGTAACGACATTGACTGGTGCCACCAACCACTCTCAGTGACGTATGGCAACAAGAGCAAGACTTAAATTGATTTCCGTAATTACACTTGAGATAATGACCAATCGGTGCTGTTTGGCATCCAAAACAGTGTGGACACCGGAATTTGGTCAATGCCCAAGTGATTTGAAAAGATTTCATGCTCAAATTGGAATTCCATTCCAGTTAAAGATTTGGTAATGATTTCTCTTTTATATTTCACTAATTTTTTCTCCCGATTTCACTGCACGAGCAGTTGTTTCAGTGCCCAGAACAGTGCGGACACTGTATTCAGTCGATTCCCAAGGGTCATAGTATTGGTGTGAGGATCGATGCTTCCGGAGTTCAGCAATCTATGGGACTGTTGTGTAACGAGGAGGAGATTTCAACCTGGTGCCTGAAGGGGACACTGTACCAGGTTATTGCCTATGGACCGCAAGTGGAAAGAGTCCAATGATTGCTCACATGAAGGAATGAGGTTTTTTTCTATTGATTCCGTCCTCTCGATGGTCTACGGCGTTGCCACATTGCCGCACCCGCCCTATTCTCCCGATCTGGCACCACCGGGCTTCTTCTTCTTCCCCCTGATGAAAAGACAGCTCAAGGGACGACGTTTTGACTCGATAAAGGCCGTTCAAGAGGCTTCGACGAGGGTCATCAACGGCATCCCCAAAGATAATTCCCAGCGGGCGTATGGGGAATGGGAGCAACGTTATACTAAGTGTGTAGCAGCTCAAGGAGCATACTTTGAAGATTATTAAGTCTATACAAGTATATCGTCAATGAAATTCATGTAAAAAAATCAGTCCTACCAGTTTTGGGTGCGTTCCTGTACATTTGCGACACTAGGGATTGATTGGGGAAGGACTGGTGGAGAGTAACCCAGCATCGGGATTTGCCCACTGGTCGAAAGGCACCAAGGGGTCAAATAGTTAAACGTCCCATCCGATGGGCGTTGTACTAAAATCTATAAAATCGAATTGTATTGTAAGGAAAAGTGCAAATCACTTGAAATCCGTGGGGTAGTGATATT
>JAVFHJ010000014.1:3325828-3402971 GCA_037158775.1 Hetaerina titia | reverse complement strand
GGTGCTGAATCCAATTATGACACTAGTTTTCTCCTATCAGCTATAGTTTTCAAGATATAGATATGTTGTTACTACGTAAAAAAATCTTCTACGTGATGATATGGGAATATTATATTAATAACACAGGCCAACCGTGGTTTTGGTGCCGGAGCTTTTAATGCTGATTCCTGGAACAATTGGGGGTGCTGAATCCAATTATGACACTAGTTTTTTCCTATCAGCTATAGTTTTCAAGATATAGATATGTTGTTACTTACGTAAAAAAATCTTCTACGTGATGATATGGGAATATTATATTAATAACACAGGCCAACCGTGGTTTTGGTGCCGGAGCTTTTAATGCTGATTCCTGGAACAATTGGGGTGCTGAATCCAATTATGGCACTTGTTTTTTTCCTATCAGCTATAGTTTTCAAGATATAGATATGCTGTTAGTTACATAAAAAATCTTCTACGTGATGATATGGGAATATTATATTGATAAAACAAGCCAACAGTGGTTTTGGTGCCGGAGCTTTTAATGCTGATTTTAAACAACAATTGGGGTGCTGAATCCAATTATGACACTAGTTTTTTCCTATCAGCTATAGTTTTCAAGATATAGATATGTTGTTACTTACGTAAACAAATCTTCTACGTGATTATATGGGAATATTATATTAATAACACAGGCCAACCGTGGTTTTGGTGCCGGAGCTTTTAATGCTGATTTAAGGAACAATTGGGGTGCTGAATCCAATTATGACACTAGTTTTTCTCCTATCAGCTATAGTTTTCAAGATATAGATATGTTGTCTACTACGTAAAAAAAATCTTCTACGTGATGATATGGGAATATTATATTAATAACACAGGCCAACCGTGGTTTTGGTGCCGGAGCTTTTAATGCTGATTCCTGGAACAATTGGGGTGCTGAATCCAATTAAGACACTAGTTTTTTTCCTATCAGCTATAGTTTTCAAGATATAGATATGTTGTTACTTACGTAAAAAAATCTTCTACGTGATGATATGGGAATATTATATTAATAACACAGGCCAACCGTGGTTTTGGTGCCGGAGCTTTTAATGCTGATTCTGGAAACAATTGGGGTGCTGAATCCAATTATGGCACTTGTTTTTTTCCTATCAGCTATAGTTTTCAAGATATAGATATGCTGTTAGTTACATAAAAAATCTTTCTACATGATGATATGGGAATATTATATTAATAACACAGGCCAACCGTGGTTTTGGTGCCGGAGCTTTTAATGCTGATTTAAGGAACAATTGGGGTGCTGAATCCAATTACGAAACTAGTTTTCTCCTATCAGCTATAGTTTTCAAGATATAGATATGTTGTTACTACGTAAAAAAATCTTCTACATGATGATATGGGAATATTATATTAATAACACCGGCCAACCGTTGTTTTGGTGCCGGAGCTTTTAATGCTGATTTAAGGAACAATTGGGGTGCTGAATCCAATTACGACACTAGTTTTCTCCTATCAGCTATAGTTTTCAAGATATAGATATGTTGTTACTTACGTGAAAAAATCTTCTACATGATGATATGGGAATATTATATTAATAACACAGGCCAACCGTGGTTTTGGTGCCGGAGCTTTTAATGCTGATTTAAGGAACAATTGGGGTGCTGAATCCAATTACGACACTAGTTTTCTCCTATCAGCTATAGTTTTCAAGATATAGATATGTTGTTACTTACGTAAACAAATCTTCTACGTGATTATATGGGAATATTATATTAATAACACAGGCCAACCGTGGTTTTGGTGCCGGAGCTTTTAATGCTGATTTAAGGAACAATTGGGGTGCTGAATCCAATTACGACACTAGTTTTCTCCTATCAGCTATAGTTTTCAAGATATAGATATGTTGTTACTTACGTAAAAAAATCTTCTACATGATGATATGGGAATATTATATTAATAACACAGGCCAACCGTGGTTTTGGTGCCGGAGCTTTTAATGCTGTTTTAAGGAACAATTGGGGTGCTGAATCCAATTACGACACTAGTTTTCTCCTATCAGCTATAGTTTTCAAGATATAGATATGTTGTTACTTACGTAAAAAATCTTCTACATGATGATAAGGGAATATTATATTAATAACACAGGCCAACCGTGGTTTTGGTGCCGGAGCTTTTAATGCTGATTTAAGGAACAACTGGGGTGCTGAATCCAATTATGGCACTAGTTTTCTCCTATCAGCTATAGTTTTCAAGATATAGATATGTTGTTACTTACTTAAAAAAATCTTCTACATGACGATATGGGAATATCATATTAATAACACAGGCCAACCGTGGTTTTGGTGCCGGAGCTTTTAATGCTGATTTAAGGAACAATTGGGGTGCTGAATCCAATTATGGCACTAGTTTTCTCCTATCAGCTATAGTTTTCAAGAAATAGATATGTTGTTACTTACGTAAAAAAATCTTCTACATGATGATATGGGAATATTATATTAATAACACAGGTCAACAGTGGTTTTTGGTGCCGGAGCTTTTAATGCTGATTTAAAAAACAATTGGGGGTGCTGAATCCAATTACGACACTAGTTTTCTCCTATCAGCTATAGTTTTCAAGATATAGATATGTTGTTACTTACGTAAAAAATCTTCTACATGATGATATGGGACTATTATATTAATAACACAGGCCAACAGTGGTTTTGGTGCGGGAGCTTTTAATGCTTATTTAAGGAACAATTGGGGTGCTGAATCCAATTACGACACTAGTTTTCTCCTATCAGCTATAGTTTTTCAAGATAAAGATGTGTTGTTACTTACGTAAAAAAATCTTCCACGTGATTATATGGGAATATTATATTAATAACACAGGCCAACCGTGGTTTTGGTGCCGGAGCTTTTAATGCTGATTTAAGGAACAATTGGGATGCTGAATCCAATTACGACACTAGTTTTCTCCTATCAGCTATAGTTTTCAAGATAAAGATGTGTTGTTACTTACGTAAAAAATCTTCCACGTGATTATATGGGAATATTATATTAATAACAACAGGCCAACCGTGGTTTTGGTGCCGGAGCTTTTAATGCTGATTTAAGGAACAATTGGGATGCTGAATCCAATTACGACACTAGTTTTCTCCTATCAGCTATAGTTTTCAAGATAAAGATGTGTTGTTACTTACGTAAAAAATCTTCCACGTGATTATATGGGAATATTATATTAATAACACAGGCCAACAGTGGTTTTGGTGCCGGAGCTTTTAATGCTGATTCAAGGAACAATTGGGATGCTGAATCCAATTACGACACTAGTTTTCTCCTATCAGCTATAGTTTTCAAGATAAAGATGTGTTGTTACTTACGTAAAAAATCTTCCACGTGATTATATGGGAATATTATATTAATAACACAGGCCAACCGTGGTTTTGGTGCCGGAGCTTTTAATGCTGATTCAAGGAACAATTGGGATGCTGAATCCAATTATTGGCACTAGTTTTCTCCTATCAGCTATAGTTTTCAAGATATAGATATGTTGTTACTTACGTAAAAAATCTTCCACGTGATTATATGGGAATATTATATTAATAACACAGGCCAACCGTGGTTTTGGTGCCGGAGCTTTTAATGCTTATTTAAGGAACAATTGGGGTGCTGAATCCAATTACGACACTAGTTTTCTCCTATCAGCTATAGTTTTCAAGATAAAGATGTGTTGTTACTTACGTAAAAAATCTTCCACGTGATTATATGGGAATATTATATTAATAACACAGGCCAACAGTGGTTTTGGGTGCCGGAGCTTTTAATGCTGATTCAAGGAACAATTGGGATGCTGAATCCAATTACGGACACTAGTTTTCTCCTATCAGCTATAGTTTTTCAAGATAAAGATGTGTTGTTACTTACGTAAAAAATCTTCCACGTGATTATATGGGGAATATTATATTAATAACACAGGCCAACCGTGGTTTTGGTGCCGGAGCTTTTAATGCTTATTTAAGGAACAATTGGGGTGCTGAATCCAATTATGACACTAGTTTTCTCCTATCAGCTATAGTTTTCAAGATAAAGATGTGTTGTTACTTACGTAAAAAATCTTCCACGTGATTATATGGGAATATTATATTAATAACACAGGGCCAACCGTGGTTTTGGTGCCGGAGCTTTTAATGTTGACTTAAAGAACAATTGGGGTGCTGAATCCAATTATGGCACTAATTTTTTCCTATCAGCTATAGTTTTCAAGATATAGATATGTTGTTACTTACGTAAAAAATCTTCTACATGATGATATGGGAATATTATATTAATAACACAGGCCAACCGTGGTTTTTGGTGCCGGAGCTTTTAATGCTGATTTAAACAACAATTGGGGTTGCTGAATCCAATTATGACACTAGTTTTTTCCTATCAGCTATAGTTTTCAAGATATAGATATGTTTGTTACTTACGTAAAAAAATCTTCCACGTGATTATATGGGAATATTATATTAATAACACAGGGCCAACCGTGGTTTTGGTGCCGGAGCTTTTAATGCTGATTTAAGGAACAATTGGGGTGCTGAATCCAATTACGACACTAGTTTTCTCCTATCAGCTATAGTTTTCAAGATAAAGATTGTGTTGTTTACTTACGTAAAAAAATCTTCTACATGATGATATGGGAATATTATATTAATAACACAGGCCAACCGTGGTTTTGGTGCCGGAGCTTTTAATGCTGATTTAAGGAACAATTGGGGTGCTGAATCCAATTATGACACTAGTTTTCTCCTATCAGCTATAGTTTTCAAGATAAAGATGTGTTGTTACTTACGTAAAAAATCTTCTACATGATGATATGGGAATATTATATTAATAACACAGGCCAACCGTGGTTTTGGTGCCGGAGCTTTTAATGCTGATTTAAAGAACAATTGGGGTGCTGAATCCAATTATGGCACTAGTTTTTTTCCTATCAGCTATAGTTTTCAAGATAAAGATGTGTTGTTACATACGTAAACAAATCTTCTACGTGATTATATGGGAATATTATATTAATAACACAGGCCAACCGTGGTTTTGGTGCCGGAGCTTTTAATGCTGATTTAAACAACAATTGGGGTGCTGAATCCAATTATGACACTAGTTTTTTCCTATCAGCTATAGTTTTCAAGCTATAGATATGTTGTTACTTGCGTAAAAAAATCTTCTACATGATGATATGGGAATATTATATTAATAACACCGGCCAACCGTGGTTTTGGTGCCGGAGCTTTTAATGCTGATTTAAAGAACAATTGGGGTGCTGAATCCAATTATGACACTAGTTTTCTCCTATCAGCTATAGTTTTCAAGATGTAGATATGTTGTTACATACGTAAACAAATCTTCTACGTGATTATATGGGAATATTATATTAATAACACCGGCCAACCGTGGTTTTGGTGCCGGAGCTTTTAATGCTGATTTAAAGAACAATTGGGCGTGCTGAATCCAATTATGGCACTAGTTTTCTCCTATCAGCTATAGTTTTCAAGATATAGATATGTTGTTACATACGTAAACAAATCTTCTACGTGATTATATGGGAATATTATATTAATAACACAGGTCAACCGTGGTTTTGGTGCCGGAGCTTTTAATGCTGATTTAAAGAACAATTGGGGTGCTGAATCCAATTATGACACTAGTTTTCTCCTATCAGCTATAGTTTTCAAGATATAGATATGTTGTTACATACGTAAACAAATCTTCTACGTGATTATATGGGAATATTATATTAATAACACAGGTCAACCGTGGTTTTGGTGCCGGAGCTTTTAATGCTGATTCAAGGAACAATTGGTGTGCTAAATCCAATTATGACACTAGTTTTTTCCTATCAGCTATAGTTTTTAAGATAAAGATGTGTTTGTTACTTACGTAAAAAATCTTCTACATGATGATATGGGAATATTTTATTAATAACACAGGCCAACCGTGGTTTTGGTGCCGGAGCTTTTAATGCTGATTTAAAGAACAATTGGGGTGCTGAATCCAATTATGACACTAGTTTTTTTCCTATCAGCTATAGTTTTCAAGATATAGATATGTTGTTACATACGTAAACAAATCTTCTACGTGATTATATGGGAATATTATATTAATAACACAGGTCAACCGTGGTTTTGGTGCCGAGCTTTTAATGCTGATTTAAGGAACAATTGGGGTGCTGAATCCAATTATGGCACTAGTTTTTTCCTATCAGCTATAGTTTTCAAGATATAGATATGTTGTTACATACGTAAACAAATCTTCTACGTGATTATATGGGAATATTATATTAATAACACAGGTCAACCGTGGTTTTGGTGCCGGAGCTTTTAATGCTGATTTAAGGAACAATTGGTGTGCTAAATCCAATTATGACACTAGTTTTTTCCTATCAGCTATAGTTTTCAAGATATAGATATGTTGTTACATACGTAAACAAATCTTCTACGTGATTATATGGGAATATTATATTAATAACACAGGTCAACCGTGATTTTGGTGCCGGAGCTTTTAATGCTGATTTAAGGAACAATTGGTGTGCTAAATCCAATTATGACACTAGTTTTTTCCTATCAGCTATAGTTTTCAAGATAAAGATGTGTTGTTACTTACGTAAAAAATCTTCTACATGATGATATGGGAATATTATATTAATAACACAGGCCAACCGTGGTTTTGGTGCCGGAGCTTTTAATGCTGATTTAAAGAACAATTGGGGGTGCTGAATCCAATTATGACACTAGTTTTTTCCTATCAGCTATAGTTTTCAAGATATAGATATGTTGTTACTTACGTAAAAAATCTTCTACATGACGATATGGGAATATTATATTAATAATTATCTCATTGGCCTACAATATGGAAATATACATAAAACTTATTGACAGTTTATTGAAAATAAAAGGAACACCGCAGAGTGGTTATAAATTAGTATACTTATAGATTTATTTAACTTTGAAAATTATTTTCCGGAATATATCAAATATTAAAACAACTAATCGTAAGATGTGCCATATCTAAAAAAGTAGAGCTGTTAAATAAAAACGGATTTCATATTTGGATTCAGCTCTACAAATATAGTTAAAATCAGCACAAAGATTCCCGGCACCAAGAATAAAAATTTTTTGTAGGCCTGTGTAATAATTTCACGGCGTCTTGTTAATCTCTGAAATTTTTTTGGCTTTTTACAGGAGCAAGATGTTGTGACGAAATACTTTGCATACACAATGTCAAAGCGTTCGTGGTCGTGCGCGACGTGCCACAGTCTTAAGAGTTTAAAGCCAATTTGAAACACTTGGGCTTTTTATTAGAATTTAGACAAATTTCAAGAAACTGCTAAGGAGATGTCGCAACGGTAACTTTTCACGGAGTTATCTGCTAACATGCATTTCAATGCAACAATTTCAGAGCATGAAAATCATTCGCCTTGACCGGCATTCGAACATAGATCCCTCCATATCCGCCTGTTTAAATCCTAAAAATCCCGCAGATTCACAGTTGTCTTGCAATGAGATAGATTAAAATGACTAAGAGTGGATAGTTGATGACCTATACGTTAAATATTTTGGGGAAATATACACTTCATCTCCACTTAAAAATAAAAAAAGACCTCGGAGTTATATTTAGTTCACGATTAACATTAAATCAACATTGTAACTACGTTCAATCTAAATCATATAAACGTACAAATTTATCATCCAATACTGTGAACACTAAGCACAAAGAGCCATTTAAAGTTCTGTTCATCTCATTACTTAGGTCGCTCTGTAAATACTGCTCCAACTTCTAGTCACCTTACTGCTAACTCCATATTAATACAATCGAATGTGTCCAAAGAAAATTTGTCCATAAAATCGCACTCAAATTCAATCTTCACAAAGATCTTTGTAGTTATCATGAAATTTTATCTCCAATAAATCTGCCCTCCTTGCATAAACGTAGAAAAATTAATAACTTTTCTTTATAAATTATTACACAACAAGATTGATTCCTTAGAACTCCTAAGGGTAATATCTTTCCGAGGACCTTTAACATAACCCAGGGTATGAAGCACTCCTTGAAATTAGATATCATGCATAAAATTACACTTAATACTTGCCTATTAGCTTGATTTTGAGAGATGCTAACAGTTGTGATGACATAATATTTTGTCTATATTATTTAAACTAACTAGGGATGTTTGCGTACCTATATACCATCTGAAATGTCTTTCATGTATTGCAAAACGATATTATTCTTTAGTTTTAAATTATATTTTCTTTCTCAATAACGAGTACGTAACTGCATGTAATTTGTAATTATTTGAGTTTTTTAATTTGTGGAACCAATATATGTGTTTTTACTTTCTTTGTGTAAAAGGGTTATTCCCGTTTATTACATAAATAATAGATAAATAATAAATAAATAAGGCCATTGTGGATCTTATGACCCGGATCTTCGAAACGAATGAACGGAAAATTGAAGAATTGATTCATTTAGCCGATGTCAATTTAAGTTCTACGAATGCCTTTATTACCCTGTCAACTAACAAAAATCTCATTAAAGATTGATTGGATTTCTTTATTCCAGTTATGGGGTTACATCTAATTAATCCGATAAATATGTTCTAATGTTTGACCCGGATTAAGATTCCATATGAGTCGATACCCATTGACATCCAGGCAACATTTAAAAAGAAGCACTCAAATAACAAAGGAAGAATGAAATGCAAAGGCTCCGGCCCAAAGTTGTTTATGTCGTGTGCAAGACGTGTTTATGCTTGTCCTGCTTCAAATAATTAAAGGATGCCGTTATACTTTTCAAGTTAGGTTGTCCAGTAAAATATTCGGAGTAGTTTACAATGTGTGATAAAACCGATTTCGAAATCTGCAGACTGTGTTTAAACAGTGGTGAGCTGTTGTTGATCAATGTTTTCGACGAGGATACCAATTTGGAATTCATGTTGCAAAAGACTATTGAGGATTTAATAGATGTTAAAGTAAGTTAAGTTGTAAGCCTTGTTTTTTAATTAGGCTTTTAGGTAGGGCAAGAGGAGTTTCTTGTATTATGTTTTTAATATCCGTTTTTAAATATGTTATTAGGTTGTCGAGGAACCCGGTTATCCATGGTTGGTGTGTTCTAACTGCATGGAGAAGCTTACGATATTCCGGCTATTTAAGCGTAGATGTGCCGAGTGTTTGTTTGTGTTCTACCATCGCATTCAAAAGGGATGCAATCCTAGAACGGAAGATTGGCTAACCGATGGAGAGAAGGTTAGTTGTATCCATTAAATGGAACCTTGTCAACAGAGAACGCATCTGTGGCCAAAAAGGATATATTTCTTTGAATCCTCTTTGGATTAATATGCAGGAAAACCATTCTCGCGTCAATCAAATCATCGATCGATCTGATCGAAGTCATTTTAAAGATTAACGAAAATACTCGATCTACCGGGAGGGAACAGTTGAAGGATGAAATCTTAATTTTTTTAATTTATCGGATAATTTATCACGAGATGTAATTTTGTTGTCTTATAACGTGTTCAGAATTAATTTTACTTCACTTACAAGAATAGACGAAAGAAATCATTTTGACACTGAGTTAGAAATTGTGTTTTTGTAGGAATAATTAAACCCTCCTTATTTCCTGGCAGGGTTTTGAACTCTTAATTATTAATTTAGTCCAAAAACAGCCTAACGCCAATTGCATTGGACAAATAACAATTTGACTGCCTTCCTGTGTAGCGCAACAATGTCAACATAAGAGTTATTTACCTCAGTTTATTATTTAACTCCATAATTCATCGCGATAGATATGGGATGAGAATCAATATTAATAAAACAAAAGTTATGCGATTTTCAAGAAAGGAAAAGACAAAGCTAAACTTCAAAATAGGAGGGCATAAACTAGAGCAGAATAGAACAGTTTATATACGTATCTCTGGAAGTGTTTTGGACCAACACGGTGTCAAAGTAGTATTGGGGACGTAAGGAGAAGAAGAATTGCGCTTTATTAGGTTTAAAGAGGCTTCCACACACAATAAGGAGGAGGGAGTTGAAGTACTGGGGACGTTGAGTAGGGAGGTTAGGAAAAGACTCATAAAAACTCTGATATGGAGCGTAGCTATGTGTGGCTATGGAAACGTGGTCACTGAAGCAGGAGGATAGATGTGGATTGGAGGCTGTTGTAGATATGTGGGTGTGTGGAGAAGAATGGAGAAGGTGAAATGGACCGAAAGAAGGAATTAACGAATGAGGAAGTATAGCTAGGTATGGTGTAGGGTGGGCGAGGAGAGGGATTTGTTGGGAGAAATCCTATGGAGGCAGATTGAGAAATGGATGGAAGGCATATTGATTGGCAGTCGGATGTTGAAGAAGGCTGTAATAGAGGGGAGATTGCTAGGCAAATTAGGAAAGGGCAGGAACGGGATGGGATGCTGAATAAATGACCAAGCATTAGTTGCTTCTCAGTCAGCCAATGAAGGGGGTTGCAAGCATTGCTGAGTGAATTGGAGGTTCAGTGCGATAGATATGGGATGAGAATCAACATTAATAAAACAAAGGTTATTGTGGTTTCATCCAAGAAAGGAAAAGGCTTCAGCTAAGAACGTTAAAATGGGATAGGGGGAATGAATAGAGCAGAATAGAACAGTTTATATATGTATCTCTGGAAATGTGACTGGAAATAGGGTTTAGTATAGGGTGACCTCTGCAATCAGTTACCAAACTGTCCTTCCTGTTGATTGATGTGTTCTAGGTATTTAAGGAGGAGAAAGGTGATGTCGCAGAGCATGACAGCGGGGATGTGGAGGGCCCCGGAGATGATTTGATCTCAATACCCACATCTGACAAGATGTGGGTGTTGAGTAGTCCCACGGAAGTTGTCGATCATTCCGTTCAATTGGCACCGGTCGTGGTGGAAGGTCCAGAAGGCACTTGGATGATCGCGATGGCACCGAGTGATGCCAATGAATTGGAGATTCAGGTGAGTTAAGAAGGAAGAACAGTGGGCTGAAAGGTAATGCACATATGCTTGTAGACCACAAACATAGACAAATAGAGTAAGATCAGGCAAAAAGTACGGTAAAGTTACTATTCTTAAGTTTTAAATTCATATTTTCATTTGCCAACATGGTCAACCATTATCGATAAAACATCTCTCCCAACGTGTAGCTAGTTTTCAAATCAATTTGTCACTGTAAAACTCCTCCGAATCCATGACTTATAGAATTAGCTGCCTTCACCTAATCATTATCGTCCATTGAGGTGTAATGATTACCCTTTGAGGTGTCTCTCTTGAGTTGAGAGGAACTTAAATAAACATCGCAAAAGGCGCAAGAAGATCACTATTGGAATAATACAGGGTTCGTCCGGAAAATAAGTTTACTGAGCTCAGGAAAAAAAATTTATTACACTTTTACATATCTTAAGCTAATATTCCTCAAAATAGGACCCTTGTGAGTCGATACACTTGTTCCAGCGGCGTTCCCATTCCTGGAACGCTCCCGCGAAGGCATCATCGGGAACCTCTCGAAGACACGTCGTCACGGCCTCTTTGATGGCGTCCAAAGTCCCGTATCGCGTTCCTTTCAAACTCCTCTTCATCTTCGGGAACAGAAAGAAGTGCGGTGGTGCCAAGTCCGGTGGCTGTAGGGCGGGTGCGGCAACGTTGCCACGCCGTGCTTGGCCAAGAAGTCCGACACGACAAGCGCGGTGTGAGACGGCGCGCGATTGTCGTGATGCAGCCGCCAGATGTTTTCGATCGCGTTGCCGGACGCGGGCGACTCGTTTTCGAAGCCTGTCGAGCACTTGCACACATAATATGCAGCATTTACAGTTTGTCGTTCAGGTAGAAATTCGTAGTGGACGACTCCCCTTTTGTCAACAAAGACAATGAGCACCATAAACTTATTTTCCGGACGAACCCTGTAAAGAGGAGGGTTTTGTTTGTTCTCTCGTCTTGTGTGTGGTACGGCGTGGTACCCATCGTGAACAGATTTATACGGTATCTCCAATTGTTCTTCAATTAACGAATGGCCGACACAAGTTCCCCAATTGGATATTATTATCCAATATGGTTTGCGATGATATTACGCTTTTGATGTGTGATTCTTCGGTCATTTTTCGAATCGAATCTCAGAATCGAGTTTGAGCGATGTTTGTATCGTCTGTTGATCAGTGTTTAGGACGTCCGTTGCCAGTGTGTCATCAACAATTATTAGACTTTTCATTGCTCAATTGGAGTGTGGTATCGTGACCCTTGAACAGTCGAACAGCGATAGTCTAGTCACGGTCTCCGTACCACATTTTGTGGACTGAACAGAACCCGATTGATCTGTAAGATCAGGGTGGGAATTTACGTCATAAAAGAGTTTAAAACTTCATGCTAACAAACCACTTCCTTTGATTGAAAAGCCGTTGGATTCGGAAAGTAACACTTCGCAGTTGAATCTTTGGCACTGGTGGTTCCGTGTAATGAAAATATGACTGAAATCCGTGGATATTATTGTCCAATATATGGTTCGCAATGATATTACGCTTTTGATGAGTGATTCGCCGGCCATTAAATTGAATCGAATCTTAGAATCGAGTTTGAGCGATGTTTGTATCGTCTGTTGATCAGTGATTAGGACGTCCGCCGCAAGTGTGTCATCGACAATTATTATGGCTTTTCCAGGCTCGCTAACCACGATATTATACTACCAATCGACTTACAATGTTCCTATCAACACCATCGTCACCATAAACAGCCTTCGAACGACGATTGAACTCAAAGTAGGAGTCACTTTCTAAGTTTGACGCTGTTCGACTCTCGTATTGACATAGAGCACACTAGAACACGTCTCCATAGTTATGCTTTTCAAAATACAGTGGGTGTATGTAATGACCTCAAACCTATAGCATGAGTGTAGAGGGGGAATGTTTCTTCCACATGCCCAGACCAGGAGTTCTTCTGAGGGTCATTTTGTACGTTGTCTACGTTGCTTAACTTGCATTGACATAGCACTAGTGTAATTAATTTCATCATTTCAACTTCAGTAATTTGATAACATGTGTACTGTGTAAATGTTTGTTAAAATTTATATATATTTAATTCTTTCCTCAAATAATAGGGTTTTCGTGGGTTTTCCACACACCCCCATTCTCTTCTATGGGTGTTTCCCCACGTGGGTTTTTTGTGTGTATGTATTTAAGTGTATATATGCATGCATTTTATAAATTTTATGCACACGACAATGGGTTAAATGGAAGAAGGGACCATTAAGGTCTCAATTTCGCCCAAATAAAGTCCTCTATCTATCTATCTACCGCTCACGGCAGAGTCACTGGATTAAATGTGTTCAGAGGCCCAGAGGAGAGTACTTTGAAAAATTTTCTAGAGTTTGTGCAAACCTGTTCAATGGATTACTTTAAAAATGAAAATAACTGCACGACTGTTCGGACCATACCCTGTAATTAGCATCGGGACACAAGTATTGCGCTATTGGCTAAATTAAAAACTGTTTTAAGTGGTTCCAATTGCCTCAATTATATAATAATATAGTTTTGGCCCCAATTGATTTTGGTGCACAAATGCTTTCATTTTGAAATGTTTATCGTCTGCCATTATTATTAAATTGCAATGTTTAAATGCTTTGGATTAGTTCCCAGGTGTGGTGTTGAAGGAAGAGATTGGTGACGATTCAATTGCCATTGAGACACTTGACGGGAGGACCGTGGAAGTCGGAGATGACGTGATTCCTGTCAAAGCGGAGAATGAAACTGCCAATGGGATACTTCCTGTTTCTTCAGAAAACGATATTGATTCCTCAGTGGTCACATCAATGCGGGAAGGTGTCAGTCGGTTGTCTGACAATGAAGAAGCTGGGAATATGGTGAGTGCACATATTAGTGAAACATACCAAAATCGCAAGGGTAGATTCCTTTGCGTTCATCATTGGAAAGGTTACGCATTTAGCTATTTCCCTACATAGTGGCCTCGACGATCAGTCACTTATTGCAATGCTGTAACCAGGTTTTTAATCCCGGCATCATGAAGCCAACCACCGCACCGAACATGAATTCCTCCACATCGAGAAGCCAACTGACGTCCACCTCTTCAATTGAATTTCATCACCAGTTAGGGAAAGTGTACGTTGACAAGTGTGTGGACATGAAATACTTGCAGAAGTGGCGCCGGGAGGTTTCTGATGGCTCGGAAAACATCCACGATGAGCAGCGTTTGGGACAGCCGTGTTTGCTGGAACGGTGGCTGGAATCGACGAGATGGTGGGCAGTAACTGGAGGATTACCCTTCGTGAGATAGAGGGAAGGTCTTAATGAGGAGTGTGGCTACTTTTCCGTGCGGAATGTTGTGTCAGAGGTTGCCATTTACAACAAGGCGTCCACCCAATGAGTGTGTATGCATCATGACAATCCACGTCCACATGAGTCACATCATGACAATGCGCACCCACATGAGTCAAATCAAACGACCACCCTACTCAATGAATTCGGCTGGGATATTCCATCGAGCACCCTTGTTACAGTCTTGATGTAGCCCCCAACGACTCCACCCGAAGAGTGTGTTTGCATCATGAAAATCCACGTCCACATGAGTCACACCATGACAATGCGCGTCCACATGAGTCACATCAAACGACCACCCTACTCGATGAATTTGGCTGGGATTATCCATCGAGCACCCTCCTTAGAGCCCGAATATAGCCCCCAGCGACTCCACCCGAAGAGTGTGTTTGCATCATGACAATCCACGTCCACATGAGTCTCATCATGACAATGCGCACCCACATGAGTCAAATCAAACGACCACCCTACATGATGAAGTTGGCTGGGATATTCCATCGAGCACCTTCCAGCCCGGACGTAGCCCACAATGACTCCACCTGAAGTGTGTGTTTGCATCATGACAATACACGTCCACATGAGACACATCATGACAATGCGCATCCGCATGAGTCACATCAAACTACAACCCTACTCGATGAATTCGGCTGGGATATTCTATCAAGCACCCTCCTTAGAGCTCGGATGTAGCCCCCAGCGACTCCACCTGAAGAGTGTGTTTGCATCATGACAATCCACGTCCACATGAGACACATCATGACAATGCGCACCCACATGGGTCAAATCAAACGACCACCCTACTCGATGAATTCGGCTGGGATATTCCATCAAGCACCCTCGTTACAGTCCTGACGTAATCCCCAGCGACTCCACCCGAAGAGTGTGTTTGCATCATGACAATCCAGGTCCACATGAGTCGTATCATGACAGTGCGCATCAGCATGAGTCACATCATGACAATGCGTATCAGCATGAGTCACATCAAACGACCACCTTACTCAATGAATTCGGCTGGGATATTCTATCAAGCACCCTCCTTAGAGCTCGGATGTAGCCCCCAGCGACTACCACTTGATTTTTAAGCTCAAATAACACCTTGGGGGGACAGATATTCAAGTCAGACAAGGAAGCAATCGTCGGTTGGCTTAAGAACTTAATGCTGGTATTTAAAAGCTGGTTGCAAGGATGAAATAAGTGTTCGAGCATCAAGGCGGCCATTTAGAATAATAGCTAATTGCTCAACCTTTCCGACGATGTACGCAAACTTGAGAATAAACTTGATTGTCCACGAAAAAAAGATTGGGAGACTTTACCTTTCAATAGATCCTGGTGTCATCAAAGGTCATTTTCATGCAACCTTATGGCCTAACACTGATCAGAAGGCCTGGGTTCGATTCCCAGAGAAGCCTCTCTGGACCACCTCTGAGATCGAGCAGAGCTATGTGATTTTCTGAACCGGGATGTCCTCCTGGGAAACCAAATGTGGTACAGGGGAATATTTTTCTCTTCACTTCATATACAATGGGTTAATTCAACATTATGCGGTATAGGACTTGGTGAACCCTAACATTATCCACTATACCGAACTTTTTGGTTGATTTCATGTGTTTTCGGTTTATTAGGAGGGGAGGGATGTCCAATGCCATGGTTTAAACCGTACGGAGGGACCAGAAGGGGATCCGGTTCACCGTACGCCATGCAGTGTTTGGGCGTTGAGTTCTCCAGGGGAATCTTCGGCACATTCGGTTCAAATGGTACCGGTTTTGGTGGGAGACACTTATTCACTGAACGATCGGCTAAATCAGATGGCCGACAATAGTTTCAATGCAGTGGAGATTCAGGTGAGTAAATCAATCAATAATTTATTGCAGTAATAACTTATTTAAATCTTTGCAATGCCTTTGAATCGTGTGTAGTTTTCTGTTCTCAGGCAGAATTCAGGAATGCAACTTATGAAGTGTGTTCAAATATTAACGAGAATTGTTTTCATTTCGCTTTGGGCTTGGGGAGAGTCCGATTGTCAAACTTTTTCCTATTGTTATGTTGGTAAACATGCCCCTGAAGTATGATATAAAACTTTCAGCTGTTTCCGCTGTGGACTTTGTGTCTGTGACTAAGCCACTAAGGTTAGAGACGTGTTTTAATGAGCTCGGAGCGATTATCTTTTGTTATAACAAATGGATCGAAGAATTTGTACCATCAAAATTTGCATAAAAAATGAATTAAAGCTTAAAACAAAGTGTGTGTGTGAGTGAAATGTTGAAATTAAAAGGTAACTAAATGGTGTGAATCTGCTATGAGTATAATCAAGAGTTTACCACTACGAGTGGTATATAAGCGTCGTGTTTCCAAGAAGAAGGCCGTGAAGAGACCTTGAAGATGAAGACGGACGCAATCAGACGCCCCAGCACATCAACAATCGATGAAAACGTGGATTAAAAAGTGAAGTAAGAAATGGTTATCAATGAACGATCGCCGAATCACAATTAGAGAGAGGTCACTCGCTTATTGATGAATGAATGATGTTGGCGATATATAGTACACCGTTGTAATCCATGAAAACCGTCAGCATTGCCTTCTTTTTTGACTGAAAACGACGTGGTTTTTTTGGTCTCGGCTCATTTGGTGAACGCCATTCACTTGCCTGATGTCTGGATTGCGTGTCGTACTCATAAACCCACGTCTCGTCTCCAGTAATGATCCTTTTGATGAATGTGGGATCGGATTCAGCCTCGCAAATCATGTCTTTTGCGACGTCAACACGGTCTCTTTTTTGCATGAAATTGAGGTATTTTGGCACCAACTTTGCTGCTACACGACGGAAACCCAAATCATTAACCACAATGTCTTGGGCGGATCCATAGGCAATGTTCAAGTCCACCGCTATTTCTCTGATGGTTAATTTGCGGTTATTGACCAACATTTCTTTTACTTTATCAATTTTTTCACCGACTTTCGATGTCGATGGTCTGCCACTGCGTTCATCATCTTCGATTGACTCACGACCACTTCTGAACCGCTCGTGCCACTGGTAAATGACCGTTTCTTTTTAGAGAATCGTTGCCGAAACACTTTTCCAACATTTCCAACTTCCGTGCGCCACTAAATCCGTTTTTTACGCAAAATTTAATACAAGTTCGTTGTTGCAAATTTAAATCCATTTCTGCAATTGTAAAAAATCGCCAACACACACACACAGAGATAGATGTACTCTTGGCTACGTAACTTTTGCAAATGTCAAGTTATGACACTAAGATTTAAAGGGAATATCAACAACAGATGTACCAATTTAACAAAAAAAAACAGAACTCAAATCGGAACGATGGGAGCGCCACACGGTGGTTATTCCGGAAACTTTTTGATCAAGGTAGTACGATGATGCCCCCCCTCCCAGCCTCCTCCATATTCCCCAAGATGTGGATTATCTCCGTGTTTGACTTTTTCCCATATTTCCTATTGAAATTAAGAGAACCTTAAGAAGGGAGGGCCGTTGTCTTACAACAGCCGTAGATGACATTAAAAGCGCATCGCTCAAAGAACTAAAGGCTGCTATATATCTCAAAGATCGAGAGTTTGAGAGAAGTGTGTTTAAGGGGGGATTGGACCAAGCGCTGGCGCACAAGTAAGTGAATTAATCTCCAATTTGGGGGACTACTTTGAAAGGTGATCAAACATCAATTGAACGAGAATAAATAAATGAATATTATTGTCCGGAATATTAAAATTCCCGTTAGTTATTTGAACACACCTCGTATGTCTGTGTCTATTTGCGGAAACTAGAATATAATAGTGGAACACCATGTAATAATCTTGGATTCCATTCGATGTATGGCTGATGATTGGCAATTTAAATAGCGTCTGTCATAGGAATTACTTATATTCTGTAATGAGTTACTCCCGAAATGTTCTCGAGCCAGAATTATGTGCCAAAGTTTGGCACCAATTGAGTTTGGTGCACAGATGCTTTTATTTTGAACTGTTTATCGTCTGCCGTTATTAACTTTTAATGTTTACATGCTTTACGTCAGATTCGTGGTGAGTTGAAGGACGAGTTTGTTGACGAAACCATCACCAGTGATGTCATCGACAGGAGGGATATTGATGTCCGAGATGACATGATCCATGTGAAAGAGGAGGCTGACTTTGCCAACGGATGTTCTGTGGCTCCAGAAAAGGATGTAGACTCGTCAATGGTCACGTCAATGCAGAATGTTGGCAGTCGTTGGTCGAACAATGAAGAAGCAATGAATTTGGTGAGTGTGCGTATATATGTTCATGTTTTTGAGTTTAATTAGACACCTGGGACGTTGAATCTATTGTCATTCAAAGTAAGCCTTTGCTGTTTGTAAATACTCTCAATTTGAGTTATGAATTTGTTTGGTGGATGGTGGTGTGTGATGTGGGTTGTAGAGAGAGGTTATATTTCATGGCTTCTAAGCCTTCTTTGTGGGGAGTGGAGGCGTACAGAGATTCTATTGCGGCCATGAGAATGGTCGTGCCGTGAGGAATTGGGATTGAGTGTAGACGTTCCAGGGAGTGGTACGAATCTTTGCTGTAAGTCAAGGGAGATGAAGTGGCTATGGGTTGAAGGTGGTGGTCTATAAATGCGGAGATTAGCTCAGTGGGGGAGTTGATGCACGAGACAAGGGGGCGTCCGGGGTTATTGGTTTTTGTGACTTATGAATAGCGAATAGAAATGTGGGGGTCTTAGGATTAGGTGCAGAAAGAATAGATATATATCTTTGAGAGAGAGACCTTCTCTTGGACCAAAATTGGATAGAAATGATAGAATATCCTTCTGATATGAAGGGTTAGGATCGTGTGGCAGGGGGGAATAGCTAGAAAGGTCTTTCGATTGACGTAATCCCTCAGAGTTGCAGTCCTAATTGTTTAGCATGACAACTGATGACCCTTTGTCCGTGATTATTAATGTTGTTGAGTGATGCTGATCGTCTGAGAGCTAGTCTCTCTGGGGGTGAAAGGTTATCTGGTGGCTTTTAGGGAATCTATGAATATTTTAACGGAGATATTTGTCAGAAGGAGATTGATAGAGGTTTCTATTGGATGGTTGGATGGGAGTGGTTTGGGTTCTCGGTTTTCTGAGGCTGGACGGAATCGGGTAAGTGCCGGATTAACGTTCGGAAGAGTTTGTAGAGAAAAGCTGTGAATTCCTATTGGGCATGCCAGCGTAGATCCCGGAAGAAGTTTGAAGGGTCATTGATGATGTTAACGTTGCTGGTTCTAGGGGAGGGGGAGAAGGAGAGGCCTTTACTTGGTACCGAAAGCTCGCAATTGTTGAGAGGCTCGGATGAAAGGTTAACTACTTCGTTTTCGGCTTGGGGTGTTGGGTCTGTGACTCTTTTCGCTGATGAATGGGGAAGACGGGTGTTTTGAACTGAGGATTGGCTAGGTTACAAAGTGTTGTGAGTTCTGATTTTGAAAGATTCTGATGATGACAGTCAATCCGTCAAAACTACATGTGTGAGTGTCCTTTCTTTGTGTTTCCACATTTTAAAGATCTACAGGGTCGCACCCTAAAGTGGCAAAACTGATTTTCTCTGGTGGAGGGGGTTCTGCCTGGCAGGGTAAGATGGAGGGGACTCTTAGCAACAGACCGACACCAACCTCAGTCGCCTGCGGGCTGTCGTTGCTTGAGGACACCGTTTTTAGTGAAGCAAGTTTTTTGTCCGCGTCGAAAAACAAAATGAATCTGAATTTAGAGCAACGTTATTCCGTGAAGTTTTGTGTGAAACTCGGGGAAGACGGCAACTGACACCCTCGATATGATCAAGCAGGCTTATGGGGACACTGCCTTAAGCCGTTCCACAGTATTTGAGTGACATAAGTTGTTTAAAGAGGGTAGGGAGCTCGTTGAAGACGACCATCGCTCCGGATGGCCGTCGACGGCAAGAACCGACACGAATGTAGACAGAGTGAGGACACTGCCGAACACAGACCGACGCTTAACCAGTGAAGAAATTGCAGACCAGTTGGGTCTGTCTGCATCCAATGTCCAACGCATTATTTCACAGGATTTGGCCATGCGCAAGGTGTGCGCCAAGATTTGTGCCATGGCGCGCTCGTCGTCAGACAGCTCCTGGCCAAATACGGCGTTGTCACGTTGCCGCACCTGCCCTATCCTCCCGATCTGGCACCACCGGACTTCTTCTTCCTCCCCCTGATGAAAAGACAGATCAAGGGACGACGTTTTGACTCGATGAAGGCAGTTCAAGAGGCTTCGACGAGGGTCATCAATGGCATCCCCAAAGAAAATTTCCAGCGGGCGTACGGGGAATGGGAGCAACGTTATACCAAGTGTGTAGCAGCTCAAGGAGCATACTTTGAAGATTATTAAGTCAATGCTAGTATATCGTATTTATTTCCACGACCCAGGTTTTCCTCATAGGATAACATCATCAGGTTATGTTTCGAAGATGTTATGCTATGACGAAAACCTCAGTCATGAAAATATAAAGTTTGGTTTGATTTATACAAACGTCATTGTGAAGATTTTCCACCAAGTTATGCCAGAAACTGTTTTATTTATCGACATTAAAAGATTCAGGTAGAATTTGAATTGCATGTGATAGTCCCATTAGAGCCGCTTATGGCCTCCGAAATGGGAACTACCTCATCAAATGCCCAAATCTCAGCTATGTCCGAGGATGGAATTGTGCCACGCTGCTTGAAATGTCTTGAAATTAAAGGTAACTTAAATGGTGTGAGTGTGCTATGAGTATAATCAAGAGTTTACTACGAGTGGTATATAAGCGTCGTGTTTCCAATAAGATGGCCGTGAAGACCTTGAAGATGAAGACGGACGCAATCAGACGTCCCAGCACATCAAACAATCGATGAAGACGTGGATTAAAAGTGAAGTAAGATATGGTTATTAATAAACGATCGCCGAATCACAATTAGAGAGAGGTCGCTTATCGATTAATGAATGATAATGTTGGCGATATATATATCGATTGGATCATTGGATCATGACATCACTTCCAATTTATTGGGTATGAAACGCGTGGCAGCAAAATTCGTTCCAATATGGCTTCTGCACCAATGCACCAGCTCACACACACTTCAATTGCTTGTTCGTGAGTGTTTGGCCAAAGACAATACTGTACATACGATGATGTCCCCCCCCCAGCCAGCCTCCTCCATATTCCCCCAAGATGTGGATTATCTCCGCGTGTTTGACTTTTTCCCATATTTCCTATTGAAATTAAGAGAACCTTAAGAAGGGAGGGCCGTCATCTTACAACAGCCGTAGATGACACTAAAAGCGCATCGCTCAAAGAACTTAAAGGCTGCCATATATCTCAAAGATCGAGAGTTTGAGAGAAGTGTGTTTAAGGGGGGATTGGAAGAAGCGCTGGCGTACAAGAGTGCATTAATCTCCAAATGGGGACTACTTTGAAAGGTGACCAAACATCAATTGTATTAAGAATAAATATGAATATTGGGTCTCTTGTGCCATATCCCTGCCTCCCATAAGTCCTCTGCCCACTTGGTTTGCCTTCGCGCCACGTCAGGCATGAGGAAATATGGAAGGCGCTGGATGTAGGTGCCCCATGCAATGAAAACGATTGCCTTGGGGAAGTCTGTCCGTCGTAGCCTAGGGATCACATCCAAGATGTAACGTGCTCATGGTAGGTTTCAAGGTGTCAATGATAACACAGGACTACAAAAACAATTTTTTTTTGGTGCCGGGAATCTTTGTGATGATTTCAACTATATTTGTAGAGCTGAATCCAAATATGAAATCCGTTTTTATTTAACAGCTCTACTTTTTTAGATATGGCACATCTTACGATTAGTTGTTTTAATATTTGATATATATTCTGGAAAATAACTTTCAAAGTTAAATAAAACATTGTAGACAGTAGTGCGTCCAAGTTGAGGAAATTGTTCAGCCAGGCCATTAATTGTCAATCGACGATCACATCGCAGTTTTTGTTCCACTTGCGAAACAATTTCATCGGTCAGAATATCACTGGGCCTACCACTTCGCTCTTCGTCTTAATGGACATTTGTTCGTCCATTTTTAAAATCACGGCACCATTGTCTAACCTTTCCTTATCCACTCATAACTGTAGGTTTATAAACTAGGCATAATTCCCGATGAATTTCAGCAGCTGACAATCCTTTTGCGTACAAGAATCGTACGACAGAACGCGCTTCACAGCTGGCGGGATCAACGATTAGTCGCGGACATTGTTGTTTGCATGCACGGGCAAGCAAACGACTTCTGAAACAAAACAAATGCTGCTATGGCTTCTCAATGAATCAGTAGATGGCGCTGCAGGAGCAAAACTGTGTTCTGAAGCGCCAATATTTAAATATAAGCAAACGGTACTTACTTTAAGAATACGCCTCGTATTAGGTTTTAATATCAATGGTGCACTTATGTAAGTGTCAGAATTGATTATTGAACGGTGGTGGGACTATTGGTAAATGTTTTGCATGGGCACACTCCTACAGGTCTCATTCCTGTACCTGATTCATGTTTGTTATTGAATTTTCAGGATTCTGCCGAAGGTGTACAGTTATTCATGTCCTTCAATGGGGAAGTGTACGTGAAGGAAGATTGTGAGGTTGGCATTCCTCAGGAGGAAGGATGTCTTGGAGGAGAAGTGTCAGCAAGGCAAGGTAAGCACGGCCCAAGACAATAGCTGCAATTTCATTCTTTAATCTTTCTGGTAACGTAAAACTGTCAGGGGGATTCTCTGTCAGGATTCCATTATTCTATCTCACCATGCGTTAAATCACTAGACGGAAATGCAGTTCCTGATTGATAGAAAGATGCAGCAAAGCATTTTCTTCAAGGTGATTTGGGGATTAATCCACTCTGTCCAAGTTCCTCATTGGTTTCACGAAACGTTGTCCCCCTGTGCCACTGTTTCTAGTGCAAGATGAGGAAGCAGTCGGTAAGGTCTCATCTTCTCTAACTTGTTGCCCCATAAACTCTCGTCCACTGGACATTCTTTTTGCCCTTTCTGGAGATCGGTAGGCATATCCGGTACCCACCTTGCACACAATTTGCGGTATCCGAGGTTTCTTTGCTCTTTGTGGTGGTCGGTGAGCATTTAGGGTTTGGAGTTTATGTGACTGTAAGAGTTACTTTGTGATTTCCAGAAGGCTTTCCGTTTAAGGTTCTGGCAGAAATTGAGGTTATCGGTGAGTAAGTTGACGTGGTTGATTTGTGCTGGAGACAAGGAGGTTAGGTCTTGTCTCAGAATTGAAATTTCGCCATCAAAAAAGGGTGATATTTGAAAGGTTTACAATGTCGTGAGAATTGTCGGGGAGAGGGGAGGTGTTTGGAGTCTTCGGTTGTGGCTGCCACTGGGGTAAACCAGAAGGCCTTTGGGAGAAGAGGGGAGGATGACAGTGTGGAAGTTTGAGACCTTACTCAGAAGAAGGAAGTTGGAGAACTTTGCAAGTAAAACATTGTCTTTTTTAAATTCTATTCTTTCAGGCTATATTCGTGGAAGTATTTAATGTACAAACTGAAAAGAAAGACTTGTGCTTTTCCGCAGATTTTATTAAACGGTGCAACAGGTTTCACCCTAACTTGTGGCACCATCAGGTACCAAATTAAATTGTGCCCCATGATGCCGCAAGTCGGTGAAACACGTTGTACCATTTAATAAAACCTTTGAAAAAGTACAAGTGTTTCTTTTAAGTATGGGGATTGTCTTTTTTGTTGGACGGAACGTACTACCTTGATCAAAAAGTTCCATGAATTTATTCAGAAAATTAAAAATACAAGTTTATTCATCTAAATCTATATTGTCCCCTTCAAAGTAATCCCCATCGACTGCAACACACTTATGCCAGCGCTTGATCCAATCCTCGAAACATTTTTTATATTCGGTTTTCGGTATGTCCATCAGTGCTTCCTGCGATTTTTCCATTACTTCCTCTCGGCTGCTAAAACGCGTTCCCCGTAATGGTTTTTTAACTCGATTGAACAGAAAGAAGTCACAGGGAGCCAAATCAGGTGAATTCGGTGGCTGTTGGATGGTATTCGTTGCATTTTTCGTCAAAAAATTACGAATAATGATAGCACTGTGCGACGGTCTCGACGCACTGTGCGACGATTTCTGGTCTCTTTCGGCAAATTGCTTCACGCAAACGTCTCATAACGCCCAAATAATACTCTTTGTTTACTGTCTGGTCTTCTGGCAAAAATTCATGATGCACTACACCGTTGTAATCCATGAAAACCGTCAGCATTGCCTTCTTTTTTGACTGAAAACGACGTGGTTTTTTTGGTCTCGGCTCATTTGGTGAACGCCATTCACTTGCCTGATGTCTGGATTGCGTGTCGTACTCACAAACCCACGTCTCGTCTCCAGTAATGATCCTTTTGATGAATGTGGGATCGGATTCAGCCTCGCAAATCATGTCTTTTGCGACGTCAACACGGTCTCTTTTTTGCATGAAATTGAGGTCTTTTGGCACCAACTTTGCTGCTACACGACGGAAACCCAAATCATTAACCACAATGTCTTGGGCGGATCCATAGGCAATGTTCAAGTCCTCCGCTATTTCTCTGATGGTTAATTTGCGGTTATTGACCAACATTTCTTTTACTTTATCAATTTTTTCACCGACTTTCGATGTCGATGGTCTGCCACTGCGTTCATCATCTTCGATTGACTCACGACCACTTCTGAACCGCTCGTGCCACTGGTAAACGACCGTTTTTTTTAGAGAATCGTTGCCGAAACACTTTTCCAACATTTCCAACGTCCGTGCGCCACTAAATCCGTTTTTTACGCAAACTTTAATACAAGTTCGTTGTTGCAAATTTTAAATCCATTTCTGCAATTGTAAAAAATCGCCAACACACACACAGAGATAGATGTACTCTTGGCTACGTAACTTTTGCAAATGTCAAGTTATTACACTAAGATTTAAAGGGAATATCAACAACAGATGTACCAATTTAACAAAAAAAACAGAACTCAAATCGGAACGATGGGAGCGCCACACGGTGGTTATTGCGGGAACTTTTTGTTCAAGGTAGTACGTGGGTGGTTCGATAAGTACCCGTGTTTCACGACTAAGGGCATTCCTCAGGGAAGTTTACGTTATCATCGTGTGCTTCCATCTATCGAATGACGGTGAAACAAATTTCATACCGATTTAAAGGTTAGTTTGGATTTGGCAGCCATTCGAGTGAGAAGACGTGCTTCGTGATTTTTGCAAGAGATGGGAAAAGAGCGGTATCTTTCGGTGATTCGCTCTTTGTTTTTGGATGGGAAGAAACGCGAGGAGATGAAAGCATAGTCGGATGCTGTTTATGGGGACACTTCTCCATCTATGACAACAGTTAGATATTGATTCAATGAATTTAAACGTGGGCGAACATCTGTTTTCCATGAGGAGCGACAAGTATGCTCGACAGACGTGGTTACCGAGGAAATCATTCAAAAAGTGCACGACATGATTCTCCCTGATCGACGAACGAATGTGGGCAAAGTAGCAGAGGCCGTGGGTGTGTCGACCGGAACGGCAATTAATATTTCACATGATAAGTTGGTGATGAAAAAATTGTAAGCCCGATGGGTGTTGTGATTGCTCACGGTGGACAACAAGCGGATCCGGCTGTCAATTTCGAAGCAGTGTTTAATGCAATTTAATTGCAGTGAGACCCGAAGGTGTTTTTGCATCAAGTTATCACTGTTGATCAAACCTGGATTCGTCATTATACCCCAGAAACCAAGCAACAATTGAAACAATGGATTTCTCCCGGTGAATCTCCTCCAAAGAAGGCACGAAGATGGTCTGATCGGCCGGATAGGTCATCGGGACGGTTTTTTTGGGATGCTAATGGCGTCATCCTAGTGGATTTTTTAGGAAAAGGAAGTACGATCACTTGGGAAATGCTACTGTCATTTATTGGACATGTGTGGAATTATGTGTGGAGCAGCCAAGGAGATTATTTCGAAGAGGGAAATCTACAGAAATACATGTACAGAAAAGTACATACAAGATGTGATCGAAATAAACTTGACAAAAGTGTTAAGGAGACATGATTGAGGAGGAATGATGAAGGAATGACAGGAGGAATGATTGATCAAGCCTTTGTCAATGAAGCTATGAGTCGTTGTCGAGTGTATTTGAGTGGTACAGTCATCTTAAATGGGGCAGAACCTCGACAGATGAAGATTCGCGAACCTTCGCGGCCTTCCACTCGGACAGACACCAACCATGTTGAATTGTTGAACGATTTGGTGTGGGAAAATTGCCGATTAACTGTCAGGGAGATGGCCGAGGAAGTGAACATTGGTTTCGGATCCCGTCAGACAATTTCGACAGACATTTTGGGTATGACAGGAGTCGCGTCACAATTCGTCCCTTTTGGGTGCTGACTGATGAACAAGAGTTTTTCGACAGAGCCAGAACTTCCGTGATCCCTAAGGCACCCTACCCTAGTAGAAATCAACCTTGAAAGGGCACCGATTCGACTCTATTTCGGAGCTTAAAACACTAATTGCATTGCTGACCTGAAAAGGATCCCTAAGGCGGCTTACCAGGCAGGGTTCGAGAGCTGGGAGAAACGTTGGCAAAAGTGTGTCGTCAGCCAAGGCATGTACTTTAAGGGCGACAGGATCGATTAAGCTGTAACTCTCGAAATTAAGAAGTTATACAATCAACCCTGTCTTTTTCCTATCACCCCTATCTAGTGCATGGGATCTTGAGTGAAACAGGTCTCATTCGTGAAATTTAGAAGGTTCTACAAAGCCAGACAATTAGTATTGTCGAAAAGAGTTAACATTAAAGATGAAAAGCATCTCCGGATTCGGTATTTGAATTGGTTTGGGAATCCCACAACCAGCCCACTCTACGACAAGTTCGATTACACTGTACCCATCGAAATGAACAAGCAATAATATCAGGACTGTCTTTTTTTGATTGCACCTTATAAATAGTGTCAGGTAATTTTTCGGAGAGATAATAGATTTATATTCGGCTAAATATGTATGCTATAAACGGAATGCCTCTCTATCTCTTGATATTCATTCCAAAATAGCAATTCTTTTCCCTTTGCAGAGCATCGAGACAGTTAAAATATATCTCTGAACAATCAGAATTTTCCAATAAACCTTGGAGTGAAAAGAAACTAGTTTGTCAGTATGAATGAACAAGTAAATGGTTCCCGTTTTCGATCAGAACAATCTTGTCAACTGTGTGACTTACAGATTAAGTTCCATCCGTCGAAATGAACAGGTTATAAAATCAGGGAGTGTTTTCTTTTTATCACACCACGTAAATGAACCCCAGGAGCATTAAGCTCTTCATTTCTGCACTAAATCACTTTATTATGAGGTAATCTCCCGGTTAAGGTAGGTTTTTGGATGGACACAACTATCAAATAAACATTTTGTGACTCCCCACCTAGCAAACTAATCTATACATCAGGTCCCTCTTCATCTCTGTGTACTTCTTTCCTCCCTTCATCCCGTCCAACATCCCTATCCTGTCCCTGCCCTTTCCTCATTTGCCTAACATTTCCCCTCTATTACCTTCTTCAACATTCCACTACCGCTCAATATGCCTTTCATCCATTTTTCATCTGCCTCCATAGGATTTCTCTCAACAAACCCCTCTCCTCACCCACCATCTCCAGTACTTCCTCATTTGCTAATTCCTTCTTTCGGTCCATTTCACCTTCTCCATTCTTCTGCACACACCCACATATATCTGCAATAGCCTCAAATCTACGTCTATCCTCCTGCTTCAGTGACCACGTTTCTGTGCCGCACATAGTTACGCTCCAAATCTAAGTTTTTACGAGTCTTTTCTCAACCTCCCTACTCCGACGTCCCCAGTACTTCAACTCCCTCCTCCTTATTGTGTGTGGAAGCCTCTTTAACCTAATATAGCGCAATTCTTCTTCTCCTTACGTCCCCAATACTACTTCGACACCGTGTTGGTCCAAAACACCTCCAGAGATACGTATATAAACTGTTCTATTCTTTTCCCCTATCCCATTTCAATGTTCTTAGCTGAAGACTTTTTCTTTCTTGGATAAAACCACAATTACCTTTGTTTTATTAATATTGATTCTCATCCCATGCTTGGTCATCCAATCAAACCTAACTGTTTTATGAAGTTTCCGATAGCTACGCTCCATATCAAAGTTTTCTTGCAAGTCTTTTGTTAACATCTTACTAATACTCCAACGTCCCTAGTACTTCAACTCCCTCCTCCTTGAGAAAGCTTCCTTGCATAGCGCAATTCTTCTCCTTACGTCCCCAAATAAAATAAATATCTAGTCTCTTTCCTAACAAAACGCAATCCAGCATCCTAATCTATATATCAGGTCCCTCTTTTCAGCTCTGTGTACTTCCTTCCTCCCTTCATCCCCTATCTAAGAAACATCCCTATCCCCCTATTCACCTATTCCTACCCACTCCTCCTCTGCCATTAACATTCTCTCCCCTCTATTACACTCTTCGTCTTCAACATCCCACTATTGCCAATCAATTCATCCATTTATTCTGCCTCCAATAATAGGATTTCTCCCAACAAACCCCTCTCCTCGCCCACCCCAACAAACCCCACACCTTAGCTATACTACACTTCCCCTCATTTGCTAATTCCTTCTTCTTTCGGTCCATTTCACATCCTCCTTACATTCTTCACAACACACCCAAATCTCTCTCTCTCTCTCAAATGGCCTCCAATCTACGTCTATCCTATCCTATCCTCCTGCTCACCAATGACAACCACGTTTCCACAGCCACACATATCCATATTGTAAAGTGTTTTCTTACGCGAGTCTTTTGTCTCAAACATCTTAGTGATACTCCGACGTCCCCAGTACTTCAACTCCCTCCTCCTTATTGTGTGTGGAAGCCTCTTTAAACCTAATATAGCGCAATTCTTCTTCTCCTTAACGTGCCCAATAATACTTTGACACCGTGTTGGCCCAAAACACTTCTAGAGATACGTAACTTAAATCACTGTCTAATCTTACTCTTTCAGATGGTGGTGGTGTTGGCCAGGGACGGGACGTAGGGAGTCTCCCGCACACATGTCTGATTTGTGGTGACATGTTCGCGCAGGGAGAAGAACTCGAAGCTCACATGATTCACGTCCACCTGGTGAAGAAGTTCCAACGGACAGGAGATGCTTGTTCCGAAAGATTGAGGTGCCAAAGTGAACTTGATGGACTAGCCAAGTCGGCATGTGGTGGGACAAGGAAGCTCAAGTGTCCGCAGTCCCACGGGGACTTCAAATGTCCGTATGACGTCGGAATCCAACTGATGGCAAACGTCGACGATAAACCTTACAAGTGTGACGTTTGTGGGAGAGGTTTCGCACTCAAGGCAAACGTTAAGCGTCATCTGCTGACTCATGCCGAAAGGAAACCGTACCATTGCCGATTGTGTTCCAAAAGTTTCATCAATGGACTGTATTTCAAGAAGCACATGATGACTCACTCCTGCGAGAGTCAGTTCAACTGTGATGTTTGTGGGAAGGGTTTCCACAGCAAGTACCTGCTAGGGTATCACATGCTGAGGCATGTCGCTCCGGGCGGGAACAAGTGCCAGTTATGCTCGAAAGGTTATGTGAAAAAAGGAAAACATCGAGGACAACCCGATCACACCTTGTCGCACCCAAGTCATAGACCTTTCAGGTGTGACGTGTGTTCCAAATGTTTCGCAAGAAAAGACCACGTTCTCAGTCACATGCAAGTTCATTTCGGGGAGAAACCATTCAAATGCGATCGATGTTCGAAATGCTTCCGTGACAAGAGAACAATGGAGGGCCATATGATGACACACACGGGTCATCGTCCGCAAAAGTGCCAGTTATGCTCAAAGGAGTTTGTACACAGACGCAGTCTCCTTAGACACCTTAAACTGCACTCGAAGCAAGGCAAGGAAAACTGAGAGTGACCCGCAATCGGTGGTGTCCCTCCGGGTCCTCGTAGGCCTTCTGGGCTCGAGAGGCAGCGGTCTCCGCCGAAGCAGACATGCTCACCTGCCGGTTGCTCACTCCCAGACCGCTGAACCTGAACTGATAGATATAGCCTTCATATGAGTACAACTTCTGGGGTGTCGAGGAAGGCTCCCTCTGTTGTCGACAATACCACAGACGCTGACATGTCCTCAGGGATCCAGAATCCGAGTGATTTGAGTGCGATGGGGAATCGTGAGGTCCTTCCACCGGTGTTGGGTGCGTGATGATGTGAATAAGACACACCGGTGACTAGAGTTTCCGCTGTTTTATGGACAACGGGCCTGGCCATCCTGTCTCTCACAGCCTCCGCAATGGTGGCCTTCAGTGTAGCCCACAGGAGAACCACTAGCGGGTGCCCTTCAACTCTCTGGCCAGTTGCAGAGAGCCTGTTGTGGTCCCAGAATCTCCAGTTGCCTTCATCTCCAGGCATGGCGAGGGCCTTATCGTCATCTGCTGTTGCCCTTGCCTTCCGGTGGACGGAAGGGACACTCTGTGCCACTTCTGAACGACACGTGACCATATGTGTAGGCACCAACGATCACGAAGGACTCACTTCCATCTCACGAAGAACACCGATTAGACATTGAATTGAATTGTCCTTAAAAATGCTGACGATCGATTCATCTCAAATACCTCTGAAATTCCTCCTCCAACAATTCCTTCGAACTGTCTAAGAGAGGAAATAATTGGAAAGGACTTGTGGAAAAATTACGTTATTCCCCAAAGTTATTCTGAAATTTTCATCGATATGTTCCAATAAAAAGGGATATTCGTTCCAATTGTAATATGATAACAAAAAAAACTGAATTTTTAAACTATTCAATGGTAATTCATTCAGTAAATATTTAATAAAACCTTAAATATATTAAAAATCGATGGGTATATATGTACAGGGTTCGTCCGGAAAATAAGTGTACTGAGCTCAGGAAAAAAAATTTATTACACTTTTACATATCTTAAGCTAATATTCCTCAAAATAGGACCCTTTGTGAGTCGATACACTTGTTCCAGCGGCGTTCCCATTCCTGGAACGCTCCCGCGGAGGCCTCATCGGGAACCTCTCGAAGACACGTCGTCACGGCCTCTTTGACGGCGTCCAAAGTCCCGTATCGCGTTCCTTTCAAACTCCTCTTTATATCTTCGGGAACAGAAACGTTCTCTAAAAAATGTGGATCATTTTTGCAGTGATCCGCAAGTTGTGTCGCGATTTTAAAAACGATCGAGTCTTTGATCATCACCGAGCACTTTCGGCACCAACTTTGCACAAATTTTTCGCAAATCTGTAATTGGTCGCTAATAATCTCGTGCACTATTGTTTTTGGCACATTACACTGCTCTGCTATCATCCGAACACTAAGACGACGATCAGAGTTCAGTACATCGCGAACTTTTCGCACATTTTCGTCGGTGAGTGTCGTTGATGGGCGTCCAGGCCGTGGTTCGTCGTCGACCTCTTCTCTGCCCTCCACGAACATCTTGTGCCACCGAAAGATCATGTTTCTGGACATGGCTGACTCCCCGTAAGCCTGGTTAATCATACCGACAGTTTCGGTAGACGATTTCCCAAGCTTTACCGCAAATTTGATGGAATAACGCTGCTCCAAAAACTTCGGCATCGCGTTCCGTGACGTGGGTCGAGCGTGGAGGTTCGCGTTAACAGAGCTCCTCACTACACCACAACTCAGAGCCGACTGCCTTTTTCAGCGTCGCTTGCCAACATACCCCCCTCCAAACGCAGCCCGTCAGGTGCTGGGCGCGCCTGGAGCGGCGGGAAAAAATCAGTACACTTATCTTCCGGACGAACCATGTAAATCGGGACTGGTGGTGTTTCGGAGCTCATCAATGGCTCAAAAATCCCACACATTCCCTTTGTCCATATCTCGGTTTATAAAGACGTAAGGTGTCATAACCTCTCATTAAACGTTAAAGGTTGACTTTAAACTTTTGTTTAAACCAAAAAATCAACGTTGAAGCCACTAGTTTAGTTCAAAAACAAGCAGTTAAACGAGTCGATAACGGACAGTTGATATTACTATAATTAACCCGTTGACATCAGATAATGAGCGATATTATTAGTTCATAAAATCGGATTTTTCAGTAATATCCAGGCTAAGTTAACATTTCACATTGACTGATATTTGGAGTAAATGATAACATTATGAAAACTTGAACTTAATGCCATTGGCAAAGCGCTTGATGATGCTCAGATGTTATTCGCTGCTCTTTACGTGGGTGGTCTGTTTACGTCCTGGAATATTTCAGGAAAAATGTCTTCCATCTCTGTTAGGTCGGACAATTATAAGGTCCCTTTTCTAAGGTAATCTCTAATTAACGACCCTTTTAAATTTGCACATACAAGCCTTGCGACTTCGTAAATAATATCTCTATGCGGTACGGCTTGTACACAACTTTGGCTATACTTTTTCGATTCGATTCATATTGGAAATGATGAATTGTTAACTGTTTGATTTCACAGAAAATTTATTGCGATACGACCCGAGTATTGTCTTCGAAGATGACGTCGGAAACCCGGGTCGTATTGTCATAAATTTTCTGTTAAACCACAAGATTACCATTCTCTCATCTCCATGACACAACTCTCTAATACTAGGAAAAATGTAAATGCAAGAAAATGGCCCTTACTTTTCAAATGTCTCAAACAAGAGGAAACTCTTCGCAAAACATCAAAAATGTTGGATGAAAATTGCGCGAAAGTTTCAGCCAAAACGGAAATCCGCGCACATTTAATGCGACAACCACAATTTGAAGTCTTGCCGACCTGCCATTCACCATCTTACGATGTAAACAGGTTGAGAACGTAGTCGCTAAATGTTTGTAACACGTTGAATAACCATCTTTCCATGAATTAACGCCAGAGGTCAGCAACAAATGCCCGGGGCAATCCAAAAGAAGGGAAGGTATTTAAGAATCAATATTTTTCTCCCCAAGCCATGGAATTTAGAACCGAAACACTTGCCAGGAATTCCGACAAACTGAAAATAACTGAAACTCATTTTTACGTACATACAAAAACTTGAGGAATCTCGGAATAATATATAACATTCAACATTAATTAAAATTTGAAGCGTCAGCCTGTATTTGGGTCAGTCAAAGATGTCTATGCGTCCAACACAAAAAACAAACCTGGAGGCATTCAATATTCATTCAATACGCAAGGATGTTCACTTACATCATCCACCATATTTCTTCCACTTGCTCTTTAAGATGTTAACGCAAAAATCCACCATCCCAGTTCAATCACAGCCATTCCAAGCGACAATGCATATCCACAAGGATTAACCTTTAAGAAAGTGTTTATCGCTAACATTCTAATGAAATTCCATCCAAGATACAAACCTGTTATGAAACTAGACAGATGAAACAACAAAATGGTATCCGCTAGGTGAATTTTCATCCACAGTGTTCCACAAGGAAAACTTTTCCCCTTCCCATTGACCACTGTTTGACAACCAATCATTGATGAGTGAATTGGAGGTTCAGTGCGATAAATATGGGATGAGAATCAATATTAATAAAACAAAGGTTATGCGATTTTCCAGAAAGAAAAAGGCTAAGCTAAATATTAAAATAGGCGGGGAAAATATAGAGCAGAATAGAACAGTTTATATACGAATCTCTGGAAGTGTTTTGGACCAACATGGTGTCAAAGTTGTATTGGGGACGTAAGGAGAAGAAGAATTGCACTATATTAGGTTTAAAGAGGCTTTCACACACAATAAGGAGGAGGGAGTTGAAGTACTGGGGACGCTGGAGTATTAGTAATATGTTTAAGACAAAAGACTCGTGTAAGAATACGCTTTAAATATGGATGTGTGGCTATGGAAACGTGGTTGTCATTGATAAGCAGGAGGATAGGATAGGATAGACGTAGATTGGAGGCCATTTGAGAGAGAGAGAGATGTGGGTGTGTTGTGAAGAATGTAAGGAGGATGTGAAATGGACCGAAAGAAGAAGGAATTAGCAAATGAGGGGAAGTGTAGTATAGCTAAGGTGTGGGGTGGGCGAGGAGAGGGGTTTGTTGGGAGAAATCCTATTATTGGAGGGAGATATGAAGGATGTATTGATCGGCAATAGTGGGAAGTTGAAGAAGACTGTAATGGAGGGGAGACAATGTTAATGGCATAGGAGGAGTGAGTAGTATGGATAGGTGAATAGGGGGATGTCTTATAGATAGGGGATGAAGGGAGTGTAAAGGTATACTATGAAAACCGACCAATGGGAAATACTCATATTTTCTGAGCAATTTGTTCGTGTTCAGATTGACAACACCGGGCGAAATTAGGCACCAGTTGGCTGGTAGTTAGGCACTATTAGCTTACCTGGCAGATTATCTTAAAATATATATATGTAGAACTTTTGGACGGCACAATAGAACACAGAATAAAACAGATAACACGTAAAATGACACTCACACTGTAGATGATTTGAGCTTTCGGCCTACTCCGAGGCCTTCTTCAGGTGAGTCTGACCTGAAGAAAGCTTCGACTTCTGGGAACACTCTTGTATGATGTTAACGTCTGGAACATTGAAGAGATCTTGGCTATACACTACTGATACATGTCAAGTCAATGCAACTTAGAGTAGAAATCCAATTATCCAAATCGCTTTAGGCACCATGTCTCATGTTGTACATAGTTTCAGAGACCGAATAGGCCCAGCGGAGGGAGGGGTGAGTGTGGCTACGGGCGTCAATCTGCCACTCTTTGTTGCTTGATTGCTTGTTGATCATGTGGGGTTTTTTTATGATTGCCGATTTGTTGTTCTGTTCGAGAGTGCCTGTTCCATTGTTCACCATGGCTACGAAGAGAGAACGTGTTGTGTTATCTTTTAGCGGACAAACTCAAAATCATAAGAGAATCAATCGGACAATGAGGGAGTTACGGGGGCAAAGAGTAGAGGGCAGAGCAGTAGTGCCCTGTGTTGGAATAATCAAACGATTTCGGACGTTAAACAAAAGAACAAAGCTACAATTGTGAATTTTGCGTGTCAGTCTTTGAAAATGAAGATGGAGGTTCTCCGAGAGGTAATCAACGAAAACGGCAACAAATAAAGTTTAAGAAGAAGATGCCACCGTCTTCGAGTGGTTCTTGCAGCAACGTTCCATAGGACGAAACCCTTATTTTATGGTCCGATTCTTTGTGAAAAAGCTAAGATCTTGGGAGTGAGAAGCTTGATTGATCTTGATCTTTTAAGACAGGTAGCAACGGCCTGCTAAGGAATTTTCAAGGCTAGACACACACGGGGTCCGTCGTGAATCAGATCTGAGTGGAGAGAAATTAACAGCAGACAGAGTTGATGTAAGTTGATTCAGTTGAAGTATTTTCGTTGGTATATATTTACAAGCGATGTACGGTGTTTACATGCCCAAAGTGTCCCTTCTCTTGAATCAGTTAATACTAGTACATGGCTTTCTCTCATTTTTCTTGAAGTTTTAACTGTATAGACCCATTCCTCTGGGAAAAACTCCAAATTATCCAGATTTTCGATTATCCTAACGGTCCCCCGACTGATTCCGATGATTGGAGTTCCGCTGTTCCATGGTTTGAGTTGTCTTAACCTCCACTTAGGTTATTTGAAAGGTTTAGAAAGAATTCAAGTGCCCTATGGCCTTCAGATTAAAATGATAACTGGGGAACGGGAGAAAGCTCCAATGGCCGTAATAAGCAGTCACAACTCTCTTCAGACCAAATTTCTTTGTTGGTTATTCGCGGGAACCACGAAAGAGACCAAAATACGAACCTCTTGAACAAGAATACCATCTGTGGTGGTTTACGGGACATTAATCCACGTCAGGGACCACAACACAGCCACACACACACACGCTATACCGTCTGGAATCCTTAACAAGGCAGTGAGACCACATTAATGATTCCGGGTGGAAATGTGATCCTTTACGAGGCCATAGGGAAGGCCCCGTTAAAGATACCAGGATGTTCTACAAGTATAGACTCTGTGACTATCCACGAAGGACGAACACAGACCAATCACACGCGCACGAGCACCCAATAAATTCACAGACGTGCAATCAAAGGGCCCAACTTCCGGGAGAATTTGAAAAAAACAAGGAGAACGCAAACGAGGATAGGTTTGTTTATTAAGAAATATTTACAAGCAGATGAAATGATAGCGTTTGCCGGCCTAGTCAAGCGTCCTGCGCACCCAAGTCGTCGTCTTCCCCATGCGCGCCCTCTATGTGATTCCTCAGGTTGGATTTGCGATGCGTTGCGTACGAACAGTGATAGCACTTGAAATATTCCCTACCGTTCGTCACGATGTGCGCGCTGAGCTCCTGTTTCGTGGGGAACCCCTTGGAACAGACGTCGCACTTGAAAGACTCCCCCCCGACGGTGTGCTTGTACATGTGGGCGGTGTACGTCGACTTCGACGTGAACTTCTTCGAGCAGACGCCGCACGACAGCCTCGTCTCACCCGTGTGGAGCAACGTGTGGCGATTGAGCATAGTCACGTGGGAATAGACGTTCGGGCAGTATTTGCAGCGATAGGGACGTTCTTTAGTGTGGACCCGCATGTGTTTGGTGAGGTCGCCCTTGTCGATGAATGCCTTGTCGCAGTGGGCGCACTTGTGATGCTTTTCTCCCCTGTGTCGGGCCATGTGCATGCTCAGGTGACAGCTGCGGGAGAAGGAACGGGAACAGAGCTTACAGCAATATGGTCTCTCTCCCGTGTGAGTTCGTCTGTGGATCATGAGGGATTGCTTGAGGCTGAATCCCTTGGAACAGATATCGCAAACGTGAGGCCTTTCGTCTGAGTGAACCGTCATGTGGGTCCGAAGATTGCTCCCCTGACTGAACGCCTTCGAGCAAACCTTGCAAACGAACGGCTTGGCCCCAGTGTGCGTGGACATGTGTAGGTTGAGGGCTTGCTTGTGCGGGAATCCCTTGGAACACACGGAACACTTGAAGGGTTTTTCCTCGACCAAATGCATGTGCCTGTGACGATTGAAGCTCAGTCTGTCCGGGAAAGTCTTCGGACAAGACTTGCAAGCGTACGATTTGGGACGATGGGCGCGCATGTGCGCCCTCAATTGGATGTTCCTTCCATAACACCTTCCACAGACATCACAGACGAAACTCTGGTCATCTTTAACGACTTTGGCTTTCGTTAGCGGTCTTATCGGGATTCCACGTGGCTGCTGAACGGAACCACAATGCCCCCCACTGACCTGACCGCTCTTTCCTCCCGAAATCGGCGGGATTATAACAGTCGTGACTCCACAATTGCCCAGAAGCAATACCGTACTCGAGCCAGCCCCTCCAACACTATGATTCCCCATCGCACTCAAATCACTCCGATTCTGCACCCCCGAGGACATTTTACCCTCTGTAGCGTTGTCGACAACAGAAGGAGGAGCCTCCCTCGACACCCCAGAAGGCACCACACCCCGAGCAGACTTCTCCTCCAAGTTCACATTCCCGTTTCCCGACACAACCTCACGTTCGACCTCCCTCTCCCCGTTCTCCGAAATGGTCGGACGATGGCTCAGCATGTGGGCGTCATATTCCGACCTCTTGCTGAACCCAATGAAGCACGTCTCGCAGTGAAAAAATTGACTGTCGATGTGAACTTTCATGTGATTCTCGACCAATCCCTTCGAGGCGAAAACGTACCCACACACGGCACACTGGAACGCCTGTCCTTTTAACAGATCGACCGTTAAACTTTGTCTGCTCAAACTGGGTACCGTCTCTGAAACAATGCCGTCCCTGTCGACCGTGGATATCTGTTCCCCTGGAGGCACGGGAACCCTCTGCTGATGACGACTCAAACGTCCATTGCGATCATTGATGACAGGGGAACGTCCAGCGACACTGTGACCAACTAAAACATCGTGACGCTCATTAATTTCATCCAAGGGTTCGTTGACTGAATCCACCTGTTTAACTGAGGCAATTGATGTTGGAGAGGTCCTCAGGGGTTCCGACTTTAATTCACCACAAGGGTACGGTGAGGATAATCCAATCGGATCCGTGTTGATACTCGACGTTTGGTGTCCTGCAAATAATTGAGAGAGAGGATTCAGTTTTACTGTGTTACCCACATCTACCATTCAATAATTATCAACGTTCATCTTAAGCAAAATGTCAATTTATTCACACAAATCAGTGAACATATTACCATCATTAAAAAATAACCATGATAACATACGAGGTGTGTTCAAATATTAACGGGAATATTAATATTTCGGGCAATAATAATATTCATTTATTTAATCTCGTACAATTGATGTTTGGTCACCTTTCAAAGTAGTCCCCCAATTTGGAGATTAATGCACTTACTTGTGCGCCAGCGCTTCTTCCAATCCCCCCGTAAAACACACTTCTCTCAAACTCTCGATCTTTGAGATGTATGGCAGCCTTTAGTTCTTTCAGGGATGCGCTTTTAATGTCATCTACGGCTGTTGTAAGACGACGGCCCTCCCTTCTTAAGGTTCTCTTAATTTCAATAGGAAATATGGGAAAAAGTCAAACACGGAGATAATCCACATCTTGGCGAATGTGGAGGAGGCTGGGGGAGCATCATCGCTACAGTATTGTTGTTACACGTAGCTGCACCGGCCCTATTATCCCGATCTGGCACCACCGGACTTCTTCTTCTTCCCCCTGATGAAAAGACAGCTCAAGGGACGACGTGTTGACTCGATAAAGGCCGTTCAAGAGGCTTCGACGAGGGTCATCAACGGCATCCCCAAAGAAAATTTCCAGCGGGCGTACGGGGAATGGGAGCAACGTTATACTAAGTGTGTAGCAGCTCAAGGAGCATACTTTGAAGATTATTAAGTCGATGTAAGTATATCGTCAAGGAAATTCTTGTCAAAAAATCAGTCCTACCAGTTTTGGGTGCGACCCTGTATTAAGTTAATTTATTTTTAGTATCTTTTTCCAACTCCTCCTTGGCTCATTTGTAAGAGTACGGCTCGGGTTAACCCTTCCAATTATTGCATAAGGCCGTAGTTGCTGTTCGCCTTGTACATACAAGGTGTCATCAAAGGAAAACAGGACTGATTTTATACTGCGAAAACCGCTCAACCGATCGAAACGAGACTCAGTGCGCCATCTGGTGACACGCCTGGTGAATAAAACGTGAGGTGTCGCGTTTGTTTATGTCGTGTCTTAACCTGTTTAATGTTCAATTGCATCAATGAAGGGGCTAGAGGAACTGCGTGTGTGTTTGTTAAATTTTTTTGTTTCAAACTTGACAAAAGTGCTAAGGAGACAAAGAGGAATGATTGAGCAAGCCTTTGTCGATGAAGCTATGAGTCGTTGTCGAGTGTATTTGAGTGGTACAGTTGTTTTAAATCGGGCAGAACCTCATCAGATGAAGATTCGCGAACGGGGCGGCCTTCCACTTCGACAGACCCCAACCGTGTCTAATTGGTGTACGATTTGGTACAGGAAAGTTGCCGATTAACTGTTAGGCAGATAGCCGAGGAAGTGAACATTAGTTTCGGATCCCGTCAGACAATTTCGACAGACATTTTGGGCATCACAATTCGTCCCTTTTGGGTGATGACTGATGAGCAAGAGTTCTTCGCCAGAATTGGAACTTCCGTGATCCCGCAGCCACCCTACTCTCTCCAGACGTGGAGACTCCATCAGACTTTTCCTTTGTTTCCAAAGTGAAAATCACCCTTGAAAGGGCACCGATTCGACTCTATTGCGTACATTAAAACACTAATTGTACGGTGGACCTGAAGAGGATCCCTAAGGCAGCTTACAAGGCAGGGTTCGAGAGCTGGGAGAAACGTTGGCAAAGGTGTTTGTCATCAGCCAAGGGCATGTACTTTGAGGGCGACAAGTTCGATTAAGCTGTATCCATCGAAATTAACTTCTTTTACGACTGGAGACCAAACACCAACTGCCACACACCCCTAGTGGCATCTAACACTTGCGTTGCGTACATGTTGCAAAGGTGAAGATGCAACAGGGCCTCCCACTCACCTTGCATAAGCGTTGTGTCCCCTCCCGTGGCTCCATCGTCTTGTGGAACGACAACAGAAAACTCTTCCTTAATATTCATCGCCACATCCACTTCTGTGTCTTCCTCGAGGGCCTGCAACATCAGTGACACGCAATTAACATGCAGAACTCCTACAAGATGACGACAACCATCGTACGGAGACGTGCAATCCATATAAAATGGTTGGATGAAACTTCAAACATTTACAGAATTCCAATCCAACTCTATACATCAGGAACTCCCTCTTTTCATCTCTGTGTACTTCTTTCCTACCTTCATCCCGTCCAGCATCCCCATCCTGTTCCTGCCCTTTCCTCACTTGCCCAACATTCTCCCCTCTATTACAGTCTTCTTAAACATCCAACTATTGCCAATCAATACGCCTTTCATACATTTTCCATCTGCCTCCAATTAGGATTTCTCTCAACAAACCCCTCTCCTCCCCTATCACCATCCCTAGCTACACTTCCTCATTTGTTAATTCCTTCTTCTTTCGGTCCATTTCACATCCTCCTTACATTCTTCACAACACACCCACATATCTGAAATAGCCTCAAATCTACGTCTATCCGACCACGTTTACATAGCCACACACAGCTACGCTCCATATCAAAGGGTATTAACTGGTTAAGGCAAGTTTATGGATGGACACAACTATCAAATAAACATTTTGTAACTCGAAACAAAACCCAATCCGGACAACATATACTCTATACATCAACTCCCTCTCTTCATCTCTCTGCATACTTCCTTCCTCCCTTCATCCCCTATCTATAAGATATCCCTATCCCCTTATTCACCTATCCCTACTACTTACTCCTCCTCTGCCATTAACATTCTCTCCCCTCTATTACACTCTTCGTCTTCAACATCCCACTATTGCCAATCAATTCATCCATTTCATATTTGCCTCCAATAATAGGATTTTCCCGACAAACCCCTCTCCTCGCCCACCCCAACACACACCCCACACCTTAGCTATACTACACTTCCCCTCATTTGCTAATTCCTTCTTCATTCGCTCCATTTCACATCCTCCTTACATTCTTCACAACACACCCACATCTCTCTCTCTCTCTCTCTCCCAAATGGCCTCCAATATCTAATGTCTATCCTATCCTATCCTCCTGCTCTTCAATGACAACCACGTTTCCATAGCCACACATATCCATATTTAAAATGTATTCTTACGCGAGTCTTTTGTCTTAAACATCTTACTAATACTCTGACGTCCCCAGTACTTCAACTCTCTCCTCCTTATTGTGTGTGGAAGCCTCTTTAAACCTAATATGGCGCAATTCTTCTTCTCCTTACTAATACTACTTAAGGTAAAGAATATCGTAGACAATATCAAGATTACTGGACTGAAGGGATTCCCTAATTTCCCACTCCTCCAGAGCGTTCAACCTGCAACCTTTCGTTTCCGTGCGTAAAATGTCTGCTGTTAAGTTACTGGAATGATTGTAGTCTAAGAGGTGTTTGGCGAATTGTGATCTGTTGTCCATCTTCCTGAAGCTTTACCTCTCCCGTTACCCTCTCCTTAAATTCTTGAATGCCTTCCCACACCATCCCCTCCCCCTGGAAGGCAGTGACAGTCACAGACAGTCCGTTAATTAGGTTCAATCTTTCAAAGCAAACACCTCCCTTTGTACCGTCTGGGCCCAATAGATCACCTTCATTTTCCCTTTACTCACCAATGATTGCTACTCTATCACCCCTCTCCCTAACTTCCCCTACCTGGCTCCTGGCTATATAGGTTGAAAAATTTCGTTGAATTGTACCTGATGATGATAAACAGCATCGAAACCATGGTCGTGTTGCATTAAAAGTGTTTGTGGCAGTGTAAAGTTTCTCTTTTTCAGCCTCACCATGAAGTAATTCCACAAAGTTAAGCCTGAAACTGTTACCTTTATTTAATATTACGGCAACCCCTTGTTGGCCACATAACCCATAGTCCCCCACCTCACCACCATCTCTTCCTTTGCCTACCGTCGCATTCCTATCCCCCATCACTATCAAATGTTTCCCTGCAGGAACACGCGCGATTATATCCTCTAACTCATCATACATCCTATCGACTTCTTCCTCCTTGTGGTTGCTCGGTGGTATGTATACCTGAACATTGACCAAGTTCGTCGGCTCTGCTTTAATCTCTACGAGTAAAATTCTATCAGTCGCTTGCTCTATGTTGACTACGCTTCTTCCTACCCCTTTATTTAAAATTACGGCAACCCCTCGTTGGCTCTCGTCCCCGCCGCTGTATATCACTCTATAATTGTCACTCCAGTAATCCCCGCTATCCTTCCATCTCACCTCGCAGAGGCCTAAAACATCTAAATTACCTCTTTCTATCTCTCGCTTAATATTTTCTAATTTGCCTCTCCTCAACATTGTCCTGACGTTCCAGGTTCCTATTCTAACTACTTTCGTCTTCTTCTGAGTCTTCTGTCCTGCTGAAGTTATTTCTTCCCTGCAAGGGTTTCGTGGGATGACGACCGCGGAAGCCTTGCCTCTCCCGCTGCTGGGCATGACACACGGCCTCTTGGGCCGAGTCCCGTAGTTGCCAGGCTTCATATTATCTATAGTGCCCATCATTATATTCTTGGGAATGATAATTGAGGTTTTAACGTTTTATGTTTTTAACGTGACACCATCACTTAATGGCCGCCCCACTGGGGTCAGACGCCATTGCAGCCGCCTCACTGAGGAACAGACGCTGCGTGGACTAACTTTCGTCTGTCTCCTAACCTTAGACCAATCTGGCATGGGTGACCCTACCAGGAGCAATTGTTATTACTCCCGCCAGCACAGCTCTAGGGGTCATCGGAACGCACAAGCCCTTCCACCATGCCACCACGTCTAGTTTGTAGTCCACGGAAGGTCATGTACTTCAACACAGCTGTGTTGAACACCCGCTCCTGCTGTTTTGAGTGCAACTGGAGGGTCAGAGGATGGGAGTGATGCTAAGATGGATATACTGTAGCGTTTATCAAAGGGTTTGTTGTGTTCAAATCCGCAAACACACCTCCGAATGGGATGGGATTCTGGTTTTGGGAACGGGACATGTTTTGCATCTAGGTTTATTGCAGGGCCTGGAAGAGGGATGGGATCTCATTTACTACTCCTAACACTCCTCATGTACCTCCAGCAATGTAGTATACCTTCTCAAGGGCCAAATCTACCCTATCGTTTATATCGGACAGTGTACCACACCCCTCGATATTAGTATCTATAACCACCTTGTGCCTCACGCAAGGATTATTTCCCGATTGGTACGCTCCGAATCCCCAAACATGCCTGCACACACAACACTCCCTTTGACAAATGCTACAGTGCATCCATCTTATCATCTCTCCCACCCTCTGACCCTTCAATCACACTCAAAACAAAAGAGCAATCTTTAATATGGCTCCTCGATTCATTGAATCACCCAGGTATTAATATTACACATTAATTACCCCGATCTTAATATAATTTCATCCTCCCTCTGCCCCCATCACCTTCCATATTATTCCCAACCTTCTATAAATCTCCCGCCTAACACTTCCCATCCAAATTCTTCACCTCGCAAACCTTTCCCCAGCTTCCCTTTTTCTCCAGTGCTTCTGTACCCTTCTTTTCCTCAGTTCCGCCCTTCTTTTTCTTGAGAAAGGTGGCTCGGACCACCAAAACTTTGAAACCTTACGAGTTTCTTTCCCTTCTTGCGTGTTTGTTTGCCTTTATCTACAAGTGCTAATTCCATAAACATTTATATTCACGTCCATAAGACTTTCACAAAAGTTTTATGTATTCATATGCACACAGATGTTGGGCTAAGAGGGAATTAGGGATGGGGATAGGAATAAGAAAGATAAGTAGGGATCTGGGATGGAAGGAAGGGAAGTATACCAGATCTTGAAGAGGGACTTAGGTACAGTATTCAATATATACAGCTCGTGTTTTGCTAGGAGAGGTGGATAAATTTTTGTTTTAACATGCTGGATGGCAGTTTAAGTGGAAAATACTATTTAAAATTGTGATAAACTAAAAAGAACTCAGTTATGACTGGCTAATTACGTCCCCAAGGCACGTGCACTCACCATATTCCCTCGATCTTCATCTTCCTGCATTGATGGCGAGGGGGTGTCATTGTCCGGAGTTGCACGGAATCCTCCATCATTGACAGCCTTCTTGTTGACATCCATCTCGTCATCACCGACACCCACTGCTCTCACCTCAATTCCCTCGTCAATAACCTCTTCCTTGATCCCACTGGGAAACTACAACAAATCAAACACACGCGATGCAATTAAACGATGGCAGAGGGCGTCAACGTTTCGAAATAGGAATACGATCGATAAAAGAAGTAGCCACTGGGCTAAACAGCCTTTCGTTAAGTCCACCAAACGATACCCTCCCTCTGCCTTTTAAATGATCGATCATCGCATTAATTTCGAATTGTGCAGACCACTTGTGGAACACAAACTTGCTTATTGACCACAACCAAAATGACCTTCAGAAGCACTAGGCATTTGCAAGTAACATTTCCCCTCAACACGAATGTGGAGGTTTGAGGTCATTAAATTCATTCGGAGTACATTGAGGAGCAGAAGAATGGAGACGTGCTCTAGTGTGCTGTGTCGACACGAGTTAAACATCATGCTGTTATCAATACGACTGAGAATTGTCCCAAGTGATGGATAAACCTGCTTCTGCACGCAATGGATGTCTGTGGGAGGGTGGAGAGGAGTTTGACGATGATGAACAATGCCCATCAACAACTCAACAGTGTAAACTTGAGAAATTAATATTGTCTTTGCTTTCTACAGAAATAAAACTCTATTCGTCGACTAGTTTCGTTTACACTGTAACATCCTCAGGACTAGTGGTACAACGTACCTTTTGTCTGAGTTATATACTCGGTTGGGTAGAGGTAGCCGATGGGAGGGTGTACTTAAGGAGAAAAAGGGGGGGGAGGGAGGGAGAAGGTGTAAGACGGGGGGGGAAGGGGGTTGGGCAGAGCTTGGGTCTGTGTCGTGGGGTTTTTTGGGTGTAGAATAGGAATGTCTAGGAGGGGTGAGTCCAGCTGCGTTCCTTTCATCACTCCGTGAAGTAATGTGGGGGTGAAATCCTCTCGGTGGCCTTCCTTCGAGAGGTGGGTTGCGAAGTGGGACATCCCAGTGTTCTTCATGAAATCCCTCCCGTGTTCTTCCGCTCGAACCATCGTGCTCCTGCCCGTCTGACCGATGTATTTAGCATCACAGTCGACACATTGGTAAACTCCGCTCCGGAGAGTTGGTTTTACGGGGTTTTTGACTGTAGGCAGCAAGCACCTTAGTTTCCTATTATTGTAGAAGACAGGTTTTGTGTTCATATCCTTGAGTACGCGGCCTATTTTAATGGAGGGTTTTCCTAAATATTTAATGTGTAGCCATGAAGCTAGGTCTCTGGGTGGGGGGCAGTAAAATTCTCTGAGTAAAAACTGTTTCCTCTTTGTTTTATAACAAATCGTCAATCAATTTTCCTGTGTAACCATCGGCCATAGCAATCCTTCTAGAACTAGAAGAAGAAACTAGTCGACAAATAAAGTTCATTTCTGTAGAAAGCAAAGATAATATTTAATTTCTTAAGTTAAACATGGATTTTTACAAAGTTTAGGCCTCAACCATTCAGTGCAACTCAACAGTGTAATGGAGACGTGCACAATACACTGATGGACACGTGTGCTCAATTCCAAATTGATTGAACCTCCCCAATGACAGTGTGAGAGCAGAGGTGATATTAACAGAAGGAGAACAGTGCTGATTTGATCATAAAACCAAAGCGCCTTGCATTCTGTTCTTAAACATTACAGAAGATTAAGAGAAGCCAATGAGAGAAAGGTGTATTTACGAGGTGTGCTCAAAAATTAACGGGAATGTTTTCATTTCGCTTTGGGCTTGGGGAGAGTCCGATTGTCAAACCTTTTTCCTATTATTATGTTGGTATACATGTCTCTGAAGTATGATATAAAACTTTCCAGCTGTTTCCACAGTGGACTTTGTGTCTGTGACTAAGCCACTACTAAGGTTAGAGACGTGTTTTAATGAGCTCAAAGTGATTTTTGTTTGTTAAAAGAAACGGATCGAAGAATTTGCATCATTAAATTTTGCGTAAAAAATGAAATAAAGCGTAAAACAAAGTGTGTGTGAGTGAAATGTTGAAATTAAAGGTAACTTAAATGGTGTGAGTCTGCTATGAGTATAATCAAGAGTTTACTATGAGTGGTATACAAGCGTCGTTCCCAAGATTGGAAACTTGATTTACTTATTCTCAAGGATCATCAACAAAAGGATAGAGAGTAAGGCAAATGATTACTTAGGGGATGAACAGTTTGGGTTCAGGAAAGGGAAGAGGTACGCGTGTGATGCCATTGCAGTAATGAGATCACTCCAATCGAAAGAGGAATATCAGAATACAATCAGGACGTATTTGCCTGTTTCGTATGTTAATTGAAAAAGGCGTTTGATAGAGTGAATTGGGAAAACTAATGCGTGCATTGCAGAAAATAGGAATGGATTGGAGGGACAGGAGACTGATCCGCAACCTGTACATGTCTATCAGACTGCTATCAGGTGCGAGTGGGGGAACGGAGAGTCCGGATAGGCAGTGTTAGGAAGAGGTGTAAGGCATGGGGTGTCCATTATAACCGGTGCTGTTCAACGTATATGCGGAGGAAATGATTAAAGAGGCATTATGGGAAGAACTGGAGAGATGATAGGAATGAAAGTCGGAAGGGAATTCGTAAAATCGGTTAGGTTTGATTGGATGGCCAAGCTTTAGTTTGCCAGTCAGCCAATAGGGGGTTGGCGAGCATTGTTGAGTGAATTGGAGGTTCAGTGCGATATATACGGGATGAGAATCAATATTAATAAAACAAAGGTTATTGTGGTTTTGTCCAAGAAAGGAAAAGGCTTCAGCTAAGAACATTAAAATAGGATAGGGGGAAAAGCAAGCCCAGGTAGAAGAGTTTACATATCAGACCAACACGGTCATGATGAGGCTTAAAAAGAAACTTTACATGAAACCTTTACAGGTTTATCATGACTGAATTCCACAAATTTAAACTATAAACTGCTATGTTTATGTTTAACACGGTCAAAGTAGTACTGGGGACGTAAGGAGAAGAAGAATTGCGCCATATTAGTTTAAAGAGGCTTCCACACACAATAAGGCAGGAGTAGATAGGGTGTATAAATAGGCAATAGTGGGATGTTGAAGAAGAAGACTGTAATAGAGGAGAGAATAATGTTAATGGCAGAGGAGGAGTAAGTAGGGATGGGAATAGGGAAGGTCTAATAGATAGGGGATGAAGGGAAGAAGGAAGTACACAGATATATGAAGAGAGGGAGTTGAGAGTTCCTCAGAAGATTAGTTAGGACTGATTGCTGAGCTAAGGAAGGTTAGGTGTGTGTGTGAGAGAGAGAAGGGGAGAATGGGTGGTGGGGTCAGGGGTGGAAGAAGGGGTTGTGGAAGGGGAAAGGGAGGCCAGAGGGGAGTGGAGATGGTATAGGAATGAGAGGGAGGATATGGAAATAATTCACAAACGTCAAAGAAAACAACTAGTTCATCCACACAGATACTACAACATCCACGACCCAGGTGTGAACCTACAGTATCATCATCAGGACTCGACAAGTCAAAACCAAGGCCAAGGATAACAAAATACATGTGGATGAACAAAATATCCCACTATCACGCATGAAACAATTCTTTCACCTATCCACTTCAACCCTCTAAAATTAGTGAATGACATTAAGACCCGGATATCGATACGCCTTGCAAGGCCATATGAATGCCATTTCCATTGTTTTTAATTTTATAGGGTTATCAGATGGGGGATGGGATGACAGAATGGAAACACTGTACCAATGATTGAAGGGGGTATTGTGGTGGGAGGCATGTTTCGGGATGGGAAGACCCACAGACGGGGAGGAGGGATTACATGAGGCGCGATGATTGTTTATCCTGAGGTTCAGGGGTGTAGAGCACTGGCCTGTATAAAATGCCGGGCAGAGTTTGCAAGTCAGAAGATAGATTACATTCTGAGATGTGCATGAGGAGTGGGGGAAGGGCGGGAGAGAGTTAAAAGGTGGGATAGAGAGGGGTGGAGTGGTGAAAATAGGACAAGTTTTGCATCTTGCTGGCAAGCACGGAGTGGGTGTTATTCTGGGGGTGGGAGGGGATTTGGAAAGAGGCTTGGTGGATTTGAGGAGATCTGATAGGTTGGCGGGCCGTTTGAAGGTAATGGAAGGGCATTTGGGAAGAAGGTTGGGCGAAACATTGTGATTTTTGAGGATGGGGTACAGGTATTTGAGGATTAATTTAAGGGACTGGATGCCAGGGAAGTATATGGTGCATATTGAGAGAGGGTGGGAGTCTGTGGTCGAGGGAGGATTGGGGGTGTAGGATTGTTTTAGGATTTTTTTGGTAAGGAGAGAATCTGGGTATCCCCGTTGGAGGAGGGAGTGGTGTTTTGGACCAACACGGTGTCAAAGTAGTTTTGGGGACGTAAGGAGAAGAAGAATTGCGCTATATCAGGTTAAAGAGGCTTTCATGCAATAAGGAGGAGGGAGTTAAAGTACTATGGATGTAGGAGTATTATTAAGATGTTTAAGAAAAGACTCGTAAGAATACACTGTAAATATGGAGCGTAGCTATGTGTGGCTGTGGAAACATGGTCATTGAATCAGGAGGATAGGATAGACATAGATTGGAGGCTATTTGAGAGAGATGTGGGTGTGCTGTGAAGAATGTAAGGAGGATGTGAAATGGACCGAAAGAAGGAATTAGCAAATGAGGAAGTGTAGTTGGGATGGTGGGCGAGGAGAGGGGTTTCTTGAGAGAAATCCTATGGAGGCAGATGATGGGCGTATTGATTGGCAGTGGGATGTTGAAGAAGAAGAGTGTAATAGAGGGGAGAGAATGTTAATGGCAGAGGCGGAGTAAGTAGGAATAGGGGGATAGGTGATGTCTTATAAATAGGGGATGAAGGGAGTAAGGAAGTACACAGTGATATGAAGAGGGAGTTGATGCGTAGAGTATATGTTGCTGGATTGTTTTTGTTAGGAGGCAATAAATATTTATTTATTTGGTAGTTATGTCCAGCCAAAAACCTACCTTCTAAAGCAAAGGTTATCCAACTTTCAAGAGAAACATTACAGCTAATTTGTTAAATATTGAAACAGGAGGCCATAAAACCTAGAAGGTGGACCTGAAGCTAATCAGTCAGGGAGTTTCAATCTACCAGATGGCCAAAATGTGGCACGAACCAAAGCAATGGAGCAATGGAACTTTCCCACAACAACCACTGCTGATACCAAAGTGAACAGAAACCTGGTCTCCACGCAAGAAAGTCCAGTTCTGCCTGGAATGACTCACCCGAGTTTTTTCACCAATGGAAGCTGTCGAATCAACCCGAGTGCTGACGTCTGAGAAATCCTCCTCCATCTCATTCGATGCCACTTGGACCGAATCATCAACCGCTCCCACGGTACTGCTGATGGCCCACACACTCGCGGACGTGCCATTGTCCAACTCCTCTTCAGGCTGGTCCTCATCCTCTGGGAGGTCATCGCCGCTGGGGACAGCGCCCTCCTCCTTACACTGGGCCTAGGTCAAGTGTTCGGAACAGAAGGGAACACTCAGCAAACGCATTGCCAATCAATTCCAACTCCAATCAGAACGCCAATGAATTCCACTCCATTCAGTGCCACAACAACATTATTGGATGGATAGAAAGACCACAACGGTTATTCCTTGAAGTAAGCAAACCAACAGAGAAAAAACACGAAAATTGCAGGAAGAATGTATTTATTTATCAACACATTAATCTCCTTTCAGCTCTATAATACACTTTTCCCGGCTATTTTCAATAAGTTCGATACCCTTTTCATTATAATTAGAACTGAATTGCTCCTCAAAATAGACATTAACTGCCCGCACACATTACTTCTTCACGGTTGGAAAATCTTGGACCATCCGAGCCGTTTCCTCAAGGTTTGCAAACAGAAAATAATCCAATGGGTCTAAATCTCTACGAATAGGATGCATTAGGTAGCCATTCAAACATTAATTCATGACTTTTGATAATCAAACCACTTTACTTTTCCACGTAAACTTTTTAATTTTCACAACCCAGGTTTCGTTATAGCACATAACATCATCAGGTAAAAACAAACAAGTCAAGCACCGTATACGAGGCGTATTCTTAAAGTAAGTACCGTTTGCTTATATTTGAATATTGGCGCTTCAGAACACAGTTTTGCTCCTGCAGCGCCATCTACCGATTCATTGAGAAGCTATAGCAATATTTGTTTTGTTTCAGAAGTTGTTTGCTTGTCCGTGCATGCAAACAACAATGTCCGCGACTAATCGTTGATCCCGCCAGCTGTGAAGTGCGTTCTGTCATACGATTCTTGTTCTTGCAAAAGGATTGTCGGCTGCTGAAATTCATCGGGAGTTATTATGCCTAGTTTATAAACCAACAGTTATGAGTGGATAAGGAAAGGTTACACAATGGTGCTGTGATTTTAAAAATGGACGAGCAAATGTCCATAAAGACGAAGAGCGAAGTGGTAGGCCCAGTAGTATTCTGATGGCCGATGAAATTGTTTCGCAAGTGGAACAAAAACTGCGATGTGATCGTCGATTGACAATTAATGGCCTGGCCGAACAATTTCCCCAACTTGGACGCACTACTGTCTACAATATTGTGCCAAACCTATCAATTTCAAATAATACAAATTCAATTGCTGAAGTCTCTAAATAATGAAATAATGTTAGTTATTCATGCGAGTGAAAATAACTTTACTTTCACTGTTTTCAAAACAAAAGAATAGCGATTTCTCTCGGTATTTTATACGGTATTTTGATAATGCTTCAATGTTTACTTAATAGAATAATAACGATTTTCGCAACACTTCAAAATGTCGGCGATTTGACGAAAATGACATGAGAACAGTTTCGCAGCAAATCATTCACAACTGATGCAATGGGAAATGCCACAACTAATAATTTATGAAAACATACACTCTGAAATATTTCTTTTACGCTAAGATTGTCTATGTTACACAATTGGTTCGAATTTCACAAATAAAACTAACCTCCTCTGAATTAGTTATCCAGTCTTTCGTTGAAGGATTACTCCCTTTTTGAATGCGATTGTAGAACACAAACAAACATTCGGTACATCGACGCTTAAATAGCCGGAAATCCGTAAGCTTCTCCATGCAGTTAGAACACACAAACCAGGGGCAATCAGCTTCCTCGACAACCTAATAACACATTTAGAAAACAGATATTAGCAACCAAATGCTCAAAATTCCTTTTGTCTATACATTACTTTTCGCCAATATAGTGAATGGAATAAACATGTGCCGGCTAATGTCATTACGGAGCTACATAAAACATAATTTTAAAATGATGATACTCATACAAGGCAACTTACTTTTACATCTATCAAATCCTCTATGGTCTTTTCCAACATGATTTCCAATTTATTATTTTCGTCGAATATATTAATCAAAAATCCACCACTGTTTAAGCACAATCTACATAGTTCAAAATCTATTTTGTCACACATCCTGAGCGTTTTAATTGCGCCGAAGAGTTTACCGGATAAAATAACGTGAAAATGCTATGACTACTTTCACATCTGACGTAAATACACGTAAAAAACACAACCACAACACTGGTCGCCAAATTGCACGACTTACATCCGGGTTTTCGGTTTTTAAATACTCATCTGTTTTCTCTCTCTCTCCCTATGGAGACGGGTCAATAAATATGGGCGAATCATATTGACAGAGTGATTCAAAATCTGGGTCACACATGTGAACATATTTCTCGCGATGAATCCCGTAGTCTAAAATTTCTATTTCCCGAAAATGAGAAAATGAAAATTAATTTCAGTACTTTTGCGATCAAACTGCAGATAATGGAGTGTCACAGATCTCCATAAAACTGAAATTAACATAAAAGAAAAATGAACCAATTCATCCATTTCCCGTTCATTCAATTAGAAGATCTGGATCAAAAGAGTCACTATTGCCTCTCTGAAGATGTAAACATGATAGAATGTCCAGTAATTGAAATATATAATTGCTGTCATAGCGATAGAATAATATAAAAAATATTCTAAGATGATCTGAGATGCTTTTCTTTTGAGTTATTCCATGAGGATAGCTTTTTTTCAGAGGCCCTATAGTTAGCCTAAAGGACCCGTTCTGATTCATTTTTCAAAACATTGGAATGGGAACGAGTTTAAATTGGCTTCTGTGCGAATAGATCATTTCTCTTCCTTTGGTAGAGGTTTTTTTTAAATATGAATCTTGCGATGTAGTTTATTGAGATACCAGTGGATAGATTCGAGGAGTTATTCTTCATTGATTTTTTAAAAGATATGCTTATTTTACTTAATTGACCCACAAATATGCTGAAATACATGAAAAATACGGTACATTTGAAATAATGAATGTTTAAATACCAAATTTTTTTTATTTATTAGGTAATCTACCAGTTAAGGCAGGTTTTTGGATGGACACAAATATCAAATAAATATTTTGTAACGCCAAAAAACACCCAATCCAGCAACCTGATCTATACCTCAGGTCCCTCTTTTCATCTCTGTGTACTTCCTTCATCCCGTCCAACATCCTTATTCCTCCCCTTTCCTTGCTCGCCTAACATTCTCCCCTCTATTACAGTCTTCTTCAACATTCCCCTACCGCTCAATATGCCTTTCATCCATTTTTCATCTGCCTCCATAGGATTTCTCTCAACAAACCCCTCTCCTCACCCACCATTTCTAGTACTTCCTCATTTGTTTTCCTTTCGGTCCGTTTCACCTTCTCCATTCTTCTCCACACCCACATTTCAAAAGCCTCCAATCTACGTCTATCCTCCTGCTTCAGCGACCACGTTTCCACGCCGTACATAGCTACGCTCCATATCAGAGTTTTTACAAGTATTTTCTTTACCTCCCTACTCAACGTCCCCGTCATCAACTCCCTCCTCCTTGAGAAAGTCTCCTAGCATTGCAATTCTTCTCCTTACGTCCCCAATACTACTTTGACATCGTGTTGGTCCAAAACACTTCCAGAGATACGTATATAAACTGTTCTATTCTGCTCTATTCTTTCCCCTATCCCATTTTAACGTTCTTAGCTGAAGCATTTCTGATTCCGATAAAGTTATTCACACTAGAGAAATTTTCCCGTATTCTGAACATCATCACCTCAATAAAATGGGCAAATCAAGGACTAATCTATTATGCAGTGCCTGCCTAACAGAAGGCATAAGCTAAGCATAGAATAGAGGCGTGCCTACTGCATGAAAAAAACCCCTGACGTGAAATTTTTGGCACAGTATGAATTATAAGAACAGCGAGGTTCGTTGAGTTTGTGCTATTTTGCCTAAGCATAACTTCAATCAATTCCTTAAATTAGTACAAAACAGATAGCCAATAAGATGGCTATTAGGCTTTATCATCTTAATCTATGGTCGCAATAGAAGAGATTGTTTAATCTTGAAACTATAGAATAAAAAGGAGACGTTTCAGGCGTGATACGGTGGAATAAGATGATTAAATAAAATTATCAATTTTCCATAAAAATACTTAATAATATTTTTGTGGAAAATTGCTAATTTTATTTAATTAAAACTATAGGATTTTTTATGTCTAGTTGACATTTATTTTCGAACAAATGAAATCTCGGCAAAAATCGAATGTGTTTCGATCATGTAATCGAACGTGGATCGAATGATCGATATTATTTTATTTACAAATAAGATTTCTTTGAAATTCGTCTCAAAAATCACGCCCAGAGGGGAAGTTGGCTCATTCAAGAGCCGGAATATATTTTCTTGGGAAATTGTTCAGAATTTACATTTCCTTTTAAGATAAGATAGCATTGACACTATCACTGGATAAACAATGATCCTTTTTGCAGAGTAATACGTGGCGACAATTCAAGATTTAATTGACATGTTCTTCCCATAACCGAGAATTGAATCTGAAATAATCTTTTGTTACCTCACGTAAATATCATATTTTAAAACTCTTCATTGCTAGATAAAAATTCTTCTTTCATATGATTATCCTCGAAAGTTTGTAATGATATGAGCATAAGCGAAATGCAAGTTTATATTTATGGTCAATATTTAACGCAATACTTAACAAAATTCGATTTTTCCGATGACATGAAATTGGGTCATGCCCTTCCCATTCAAGTACATGTATGAACTAATATTTGTGCGTGGCTAGTGCTCAAACATCCCCTGCCACACATCCTTGTGAGGTCTTGCGAAGTAATGGTTGAATGTACGTAGCTGTAGATCGATGGACTCATGATCGTATGGGTCTAGTTCAACTCAGGGTTTAGTCTCGGCACCTCTCGGCACACTCAACTTCACTAAAGCTGTGTGATATTTAGGGTTCCACGTACCATTATATACCATTATAGGTAGGTATTTGAAAATGGTATGATAAGGTTTTTTATAGAAAAAGTAATTGCATTGTGTTTGTTTTACTGTATAAGTAAATTGAATGTAATTGCTATTGTAAGTTGACGTGTAATATTTTGCAAAAGGTCCGATCAAAAACTCCTCTATGATTAGGTAAACTGAAGTGTTATCATTATATTATATATGTATTCCTCAAACGAATTATTATCTCTAATTGTTCTAAATTCGAGTCCAGCATTACTTTTGTAATTTAATTCAATAATGTTGATATTTCTGTCTCATTTCGTGTAATTGACGTTAATTATATCAGAATACTGAAGGGAGGTTTAAACGTGAGCAGGAACCCCCTCAACATATCATGCAAAATAATTTTCTATATATAATGGACACCCCATGCCTTACCCCTCTTCCTAACACTGCCCATCCGGACTCTCCGTTCCCCACTCGCACCTGAGCAGTCTGAGACATGTACAGGTTGCGGATCAGTGTCCTGTCCCTATTCCAATCCATTCCTATTTTCTGCAATACACGCATTAGTTTTTCCCCATTCACTCTATCAAACGCCTTTTTCAATTAATAATACGAAACAGGCAAATACGTCCTGATTGTATTCTATATTCCTCTCGACTAGTGATCTCATTACTGCAATGACATCACATGCGTACCTCTTCCCTTCCTGAACCCAAACTGATCATCCCCTAAGTAATCATTTGCCTTACTCTCTATCCTTTTGTTGATGATCCTGAGAATAACTTTAGCTGCGTGGGATATCAAACTTATCGTTCTGTAATCCTCACATGACGAAGCCTTTGCCTTTTTTGGAATAGGAACTAACACCGATCTCACAAAATCTTCCGGCCAGATTCCTTCCTCATAGATACTACGAATCAGTCCATATATGGCCTTCTTCCCACCTTTCCCTAACCATTTCAACATTTCTACTGGGATGTTGTCCACCCCCACAGCCTTATTTGCTTTCATCTCCTTTAATGCCCTTTCTATTTCATCGTCGAGTATGCCTGGACCTAAGCTATCTTCTTCTACGTCATGTTCCTTTTCTATGTCTAACCTTGTCGGTCACCTTGGCCTGTTTCTATATATTCCTTCCATCTCTCTTGGATTTTTCCTGGTTCAACTATTATCTTACCCCGCTTATCTTTATCTGTTAGCAGAGATCTTGCCTTCTTACTTCCCGATAGAGAATTAACCTTGCTGTAAAGAGCACCAATTTCACCCTTCTTCTGTAAACTTTCCATATCCTCGCATTGCGTTTCCCACCATTCTTCTTTTGCTAAGACCAATTTGTGTACAACACTTCCTCCATTGCGATTTTTCCTTTTTAAATACAACCCGACTTGTGATTGAGGTAAAATAATTAATTTCTTAAACCTTTGTCTTAGATGAAACAAATTACTTAGAGACCTACAGCTATTGGACAGCAGGAGTTATGGGTATTTAAAATTAACTCAGCTGCGGTCATGAAGCCATTGATACCAAATAATTAGTTCCAGCATCACGCCTTTCGTGGGGAGCACATATCAGGACAATGTGTCGCTTTACAGAAACTTGGCTTCATTAAACGGGTGGTGCTGGGGAAATGTAATGATGAGAAAGTTAATGAGAGGTGTTATTTTGCTCCAGTTAGACCACACTTGGAATATGCCGCAAGTATTTGGGATTCTTGGGAGAAAATCTGGATGAAATAATTAGATGAAGTCTTGAGAATTCCACTAGATTCAATCGTCTATCTAAGGTGAGAATTTTGCTCTTATTCACAAGCATGGATGAAACATGTGTCCATTACTTCACACCCGAGACAAAAGAACAATCAAAGCAATGGATTCGAAAAGGGACAACCGGCTCCAATGAAGGTGGAAAACCGTTTCATCTGCAGGCAAGGTCGTGGCGTCTGTATTTTGGGATGTGCCTGGGATAATTTCCATTGAATATGTTGAAAAAGGAAAAAACTATCAACTTATATGTGTTGTGCGAACTTATTTCAATGTTTGAGCTAAGAAATCAAGTAAAAACGGCCGCATTGGGCCAAGATGAAAGTGTTCTTTCATCAAGACAATGCACCAGCTCACAAATCCATCGTTGCAGTGGACAAAATTCATGAATTAAAGCTTGAATCGCTATCAAATGCACCCCTATTCCTACAGATTAAGCCCCCTCGGATAGCTTTCTGTTCGTAAAACTTGACAAAATGGTTTGCATGGTAAAAGATTTTCGAAACGTGAAGCAGTGATGTGTGTTGGCAGTTAATGGCTATTTTGAGGAGCAAGACAGTTCTTATTACAACGGAAGGGGTATCAAACTTATTGAATGTCGCTGGGAAAAGTGTATTATAGAGCTGAAAGGAGATTATTGTTGTTAAATAGATACAGGCGGGTCGCGGTGGTCTAGCGGGTAGAGCGTTGGACTGCTGACCGGAGGGAGGGTCCCGGGTTCGATTCCCGGGCAAGGCACTTTGGGCACCTGCAGCTCCACCCAAGCTTGTTGATTTTTCGGGTACCAGATCTTCCTGGGAAACCATAACCGGCACAGGGAAAGGAACTGGCCCCCCTACCCTGATGTGTGAATATTCACATGCCGTCAGGCTTGGTACATGGGTGAGCTCTACCATCACCTACTAAACTGACCTTATTAGGGTTGGTTACTGTGTTTATGGGTTTATATATATATCCAGAACCAGTGAGTTTTTCCTCTTTTGTGTTTTGGTTTCTGTGTTTGTTATGACTTATCAGTGAATTTATATATATATATATATATATATATATATATATATATATATATATATATATATATATATATATATATATATATATATATATATATTAATATATATTTCCCGGGCAAGGCACTCTGGGCACCTGCAGCTCCACCCAAGCTAGTTGATTTTTCGGCTACCAGATCTTCCTGGGAAACCATAACCGGCACAGGGAAAGGAACTGGCCCCCCTACCCTGATGTGTGAATATTCACATGCCGTCAGGCTCGGTACATGGGTGAGCTCTACCATCACCTACTAAATCGACCTTCGGGTTGATTACTGTGTTTATGGTTTAAATAGATACATTCATTTTTGTACAAAATATTTGTGTTTTCCCTGTTGAGTTTGGGTACTTCTGGGATAAACCTCGTAATAAGAATAGGTAAGTGTTTACAGGTCTCTTTAAGGGGATTTAGGCTGGGAGCCACTAGTGGTACAAGGAGAAAGAGTGACACTTAGACACTTTCAGAAAGGTTCCGAAGAATCGAGTTTAACGATGACACTGAAGGAATTATTACAATGGCCCCAAATTACTTGGGTATATTAATGTCACAAAGATAAAATAAGGGAGAAACAGATTCCAGTGTTATCATCAGTATTTTCAATCCTGGGATTGGTTTATTTCAGCCCTCCGTTTGCCTCTATTTAATGTCTATTCCCTTCAATCCCTGATACCTTCTCTGTCCTACGTCCTTCTTAATTTGTCCTGTATCGTACATGTCTTCTCTTGGTCTTCCTCATGGAATCTTCCCTTATATTATATTCCTTCTTATTATATATATTCCTAATTAATCCATTTATATGCCTCAATGTGTGTCCAATCCATCTATTTCTTCTTTGACGTAGAGTTCTGTCCATAATAGTCCTCTCCTCTTATCTGTTCTTCTATATATATATATATATACTTCCACGTTCCGTTCACTTTGTCTAAGCATTTAATAATATCTTCAGGATTCTCCTAATCAGCACCATGTTTCAAAGGCTTCTTCTATTCATTGCTGGTCTACTTTTCCAATGTTCCAAGTCTCCTCGGAACGATAGAGCGCAATGCTCCACGCCAAAGTCTTGACCAATTGCTTCCTTGTTCTTTCCAGCCTTTGGTTCTTTGAATTCATAGTATTAATCGCCTCTTCTTCAATGGATTCGCCTTCTTAGCTTGGGCTATTCTTCGCTTGATGTCATTCGAACGTCACCCATCCCAAATTACTATACTGCAGCCCAGGTATATCAAAAGGATTCCACTTGTTCACCCCTCGAACTGTGATATCTGCAATGTTTAATGTACTGTTGTGATTATAAAAATGAATCTCTATACGTGATGTACATGGAGTGAAAAGTTGTATTTAGCAAAAGCAAATGATGTGCTATCGTCACGTGATTTTGTATGGGATATGAAATAAAAGAGTGCGTGATAATTGACCAAGTATGGCGATGGACGGAGCGTTGTAGGTATGGTGTGAGCCTAGCCCGTATGCGATGGCAACGGTGTGGTTGGTAATCTTAAACCTAAATTGTAAATAAGAGCATTCTATCTCATATCTGTTCTTCTTGTGTATGTAGGTATGTATGTGTGGGCATTGTTTAAGAGTGACCGTTGACCAGACTTGACCGTTGACACCAGGACAAATGCCTCATTGCACGAAGGTTTATATGGAAATGATAGTGTATGAGAATTCACAAAGATGACTTAGGGATGTTTTTCTCACTATAACAATCCCATATCCTCTTATATGTTTTTCTATATACACTTCCTCATTCCTTGTCACTTTTTCTGTCCATTTAATCTCTTAATAATTATCCTAGTCACCACAATGCTACAAAGGCATCATTCCTTCTATTATATATTCCTAATTAATCCATTTATATGCCTCAATGCGTGTCCAATCCATAATCTGTTTCTTCTTAGCCATAGAGTTCTCTCTATATTAGTCCTATACCCTATTATCTGCTCTTCTATGTATACTTTTTCATTCCTTATTTTATGTAAATTTATAAATGTTCGTACTTAATACGTGTTCCTAACCCTTTTCCTTAATCTGTATATATATAGATATGTCCAACATCCCTATCCTGTTCCTGCCCTTTCCTCACTTGCCCAACATTCTCCCCTCTATTACAATCTTCTTCAACATTCCACTATTGCCGATCAATTCGCCCTTCATCTTCCATCTTTCATCTGCCTCCATAGGATTTCTCCCAACAAACCCCTCTCCTCACCCACCATCTCCAGTACTTCCTCATTTGTTAATTCCTCCTTTCGGTCCATTTCACCTTCTCCATTCTTCTCCACACCCACATTTCAAAAGCCTCCAATCTACGTCTATCCTCCTGCTTCAGTGACCACGTTTCCGCGCCATACATAGCTACGCTCCATATCAGAGTTTTTACGAGTCTTGTCTTAACATCCCTACTCAACGTCTATAGACATCATCAACTCCCTCCTCCTTGAGAAAGCCTCCTTGCCTCTTAGCGCCAATTCTTCTCCTTACGTCCCTACCACTTTGACCGTGTTGGTCCAAAACACTTCCGAGATATGTAAACTGTTCTACCTGCTCTATTTTTTCCCCTATCCCATTTTAATATTCTTAGCTGAAGCCTTTTTCTTTCTTGGATGAGACCACAATAACCTTTGTTTTATTAATATTGATTCTCATCCCATATCTATCGCACTGAACCTCCAATTCACTCAGCAATGCTTGCAACCCCTTCATTGGCTGACTGAGCAACTAATGCTTGGTCATCCAATCAAACCTAATTGATTTTACACGAATTCCCCGTCGACTTTCATTCCTATCATCTCTACAGTTCTTCCCATAATGCCTCCTTAATCATTTCCTCTGCATATACGCTGAACAGCACCCGTAACAATAATGGACACCCCATGCCTTACACCTCTTCCTAACACTGCCCATCCGGACTGTCCGCTCCCCACTCGCACCTGATAGCAGTCTGATACACATGTACAGTTTGCGGATCAGTCTCCTGTCCCTCCAATCCATTCATATATATATATATATATATATATATATATACATACAAAACCATCAACCATAAACACAGTAATCAATCCCTTTAGGTTGGTTTAGTATGTGATGGTAGAATTCACCCATGTACTATAAGTCCTATTTACGACATAAAGTGAATATTCACACATTATAAGCAATGGTATTAATAAGAGGGGGGCCAGTTCCTTTCCCTGTGCAGGTTATGGTTTCCAAGGAATAAATATGGTACCCTGTTAATAATCAACTAGCTTGGGTGGAGCTGCAGGTGCAAACAGAGTGCCTTATTGGCCAAAGGGAATGGAACCCGGGGAAACATGTAAATAAACATTGAATTTGCAAGTCGGAACAAAATGAAACATGGCAAAGAAATCAGGTATATCTGTGGGTGCATGAGTATTTTAAGTTGGTAGTTTGCGTGTTTGCATGTGTGTGCGTGTGTGGGTTGTGAGGATTTTTTGCATGAACGCACACAATGTTTTATTTGCGGACGGCATAAATTTGCGGCTTTTACATGTGGTTTTCTCTTTAAATTTCCAAATTACGTGTGGTGGTGCCCTAACACCCCCTGCCACACGCCCTTTCGGTTGCCTGCGTGGTCTAAGATCTCACACGAACGGCACACAGGAATTAAGGGTCCTCTAGATTTCGATATGAAGTTCTCCTTGAAACGTATTGGTACACGAAATCACAGTAATAAAAAGCTAGCAATTTTGCTAGTTAACGTCTAGCAAAATTAATCTCCAGCAATCATCTCCGAGAGATGATCAGGATGCCGCTCTGTCTCCTTGCTCACTTTGGTTGATGGGCAAACTTGTCTCGACAGGTGCGAAAGGAGGAGACGTCCCAAACGAAAGAGGAATTTAACCCATTGGTCAAAATTAACCATCGGGACTTTCTCTCCAGTCCGCTGATGAAGGGAAGTTCCTGTCTTCCCATGACAAGGACTCCTGTACCACTCACTATAGCAACACTAGTTGCCTGAGACCCAATAATGAGCCGTCTGTGCTAGGCGGGTGTTCGCCAAACTGTGCCTACGGTATGCCAGTTACGTTAGTTTCTGCATTTGTCCTTTGACTTCACTGTTTGTCGTCGAAAATGGAAATTGACGAAATCACGGAGCAACGAATCAACATATCCAGTTATTACGATGAAGTGCGGTGGTAAAAGTTATCGAGAAATTACTGTGAAATGCACTGGACAGCTTTTTATACGGAGATAATGCTCTGAATAAGAAAATACACCCGTCTTCGAAGTGAATTGAGCGTCTTAGAAAGATGGCAAACGAGATAAGACGTCTAGACGGATGATGATGCAGGGCCTTTAAAAGACCATCAAACCACCTCTTGTGTTGACGTACGACAACATTGATCGTGTGTGCAATGGTCCCCTTGTCCTCCTTCTTACCAATGATCGTAGTCATATTAAAACTGTCCGAAGAATGATATCTGGAGATTAGTGAACTGAATTTAGAATGGAAAATCAACAGTGCAACCACACTACTAATACTATTCCACTATCGAACATATTATAATATGGATTGGATGGATCAATGCACCATTATGGCCATAAAGCACCTGCACACTGATTCATTTAGAGCATTGATTGAATTCGTCGCCAGTTTAATAATATTCAATGAACCTTGTTGATCCATTGATCATCATCATTCCTCCTTATATTCTTATAGATCTCCTCTCGCCCCCCTTTGCGACTGCTTTTCTCCAAATTCCCATTTAAATGTGATTAATTGGGGATTACATATACATATATATATATCTAACTGGATGGTGTACATTAGATGTGTGGAAGACACAATAATAATAATAATAGAGCAAGAAACGAGAGACGATATAGAATGTATTAAATAAAAAGAGAGCCTATATATATATAAATACTGCTGTCGCTGCTTAAAGGAGGACTTCCATCTAAGGGTGCTTCACTATTAAACATTAGTGGAATGGAATTAAGAAGGAGATGGAATAATAATAAGAAGGCATTGTTACGAATGAATGAATGGAGAGTACTTTGAAGAAGAATAGGGGAGACGATGACAATGAAACCACCATCGATTGATTGTAGGCTCTAATTGAATTGAAAAGAGCTGAATAAAGTTTCCACAATTTATTAGGTCAGTGTTAATGGGAAAACGGATGATATTCTTTCTACTCTTTTCCAGGTAAGTCACTAAACTACGTACGTTAATTCATTTGTGGTGATAATCACTGCTGAACAGTAACTATCGAGTACACTGTCCATTTCTCCATGTTTGATGATTCTATCCATGAATAATGACACAAAAATACTCATGCTATTGCTCCAGACTCCTGTTTTCTTGTTATATTATTCTCTACACTAGTCAATGTACGGTATAAACCATAAACGAGATAGTAATAACCCTTAAGGTCAGTTTGGTATGGTTAACGGTAGAGTCCAAAGTGCTATAAGTCCTATTTACAGCATAGTGTGAATATATATATATATATGTATATATATATATATATATATATATATATATATATAAGATATGGGATGAGAATCAATATTAATAAAACAAAGGTAATTGTGGTTTCATCCAGGAAAGAGAAAGGCTTCAGCTAAGAACGTTGAAATAGGATAGGGGAAAAAATAGAGGAGGTAGAACAGTTTATATACGTATCTCTGGAAGTGTTTTGGACCAACACGGTGTCAAAGTAGTATTGGGGACGTAAGGAGAAGAATAATTGCGCCATATTAGGTTTAAAGAGGCTTCCACACACAATAAGGAGGAGGGAGTAGAAGTACTGGGGACGTCGGAGTATTAGTAAGATGTTTAAGACAAAAGACTCGTGTAAGAATACACCTTAAATATGGATCGTAGCTATGTGTGGCTATAGAAACGTGGTTGTCATTGACAAGCAGGAGGATAGGATAGGATAGACGTAGATTGGAGGCCATTTGAGAGAGAGAGAGATGTGGGTGTGTTGTAAAGAATGTAAGGAGGATGTGAAATGGACCGAAAGAAGAAGGAATTAGCAAATGAGGGGAAGTGTAGTATAGCTAAGGTGTGGGGTGTGTGTTGGGGTGGGCGAGGAGAGGGGTTTGTTGGGAGAAATCCTATTATTGGAGGCAGATATGAAGGGCGTATTGATTGGCAATTAGTGGGATGTTGAAGAAGAAGAGTATAATAGAGGGGAGAGAATGTTAATGGCAGAGAAGTAAGATAGGGATGTCTTATAGATAGGGGATGATAGGGAGGAAGGAAGTACACGGAGATGAAAAGATGGACCTAATGTATAGAGTAGGGTGCTGGATTGTGTTTTGTTAGGAGAGAGACGGGATATTTATATATGTATATGTGTGTGTGTATACATATATATATTATAATATATATATCGATGATTTCTTCGAAGTAATACGGAAATATTAAATAAAAAACTTAGACAGCAACACTCAATATGAGAACAGATTAAAGGAACACTCACAGTCCTTATTTCTTGATAATTTCGACGGAATTGAGCTCAATCTTCCTCGGAAGATTAGTTAGGACTGTCCTTACTAATCTACCGAGGAAGACGGAGCTCAATTTCGTCGAAATTATCAAGAAATAACAACGTGCGTGAGTGTTCTCATGTTGTGTTCTTCTGTGTAAGTCTTATATATATATATTAATTACTGTAGGCAGTCTGGAATTCACAAATCCTTTCATAAGGTGAAAAATTGATAGTGTTACCTATTTACCCAGTAATGTAAGCCCTATTCGGCATAGTGTGAATCTTCATATATCAGGGTAGAGGGGGGCAGTTCCTTTCCATGTGCCGGTTATGGTTTCCCAGGGAGAAATCTTCAACTATCAGTATAATAATCAAATAGCTTGGGTGGTCCTGCAGGTGCCCATAGAGGCTTATTTAAGGTGTGGATTGGTTAATTTGAGAAGATCTGTTAAGTTGGCGTGGCTTTCGGAAGTAACCCAACTAACCTGCCCCTGTAGCAGTTGGGAATGAGGTAAGATGTTCTATTTTTGTAATACGAATTCAGATATTTATTCCGAGATAATGTCAGGACGATTAGATTCCTCGAAATGATCAGGTCTGAATAATTATCGGGGAATTACCTATGCATTGGGAATGTAATCAAGAAGATGTTCGCCATATTTTATATCGTGTTTAATTTGTTTTCAACTGCTGTTACGTACGGCTGGTGTCACGGCTCTGTAATATTTAAGGAGGGAAAATTGCTTGTTGGATTTGAAAATGGACGAGCAGAAGAGTTTACGAGGGATTTATGATATTTCTAATTTCAGGCATGTACATATGTTTTTCTCGAATTCTTAGCAATGTTCCCTAATTGATGCTTCCCATAATTTCGCTTGCAATTAATTTATTCAGCGTTGTTTTCCGATATTCGTCCGCGGAAGTGTCCATATTTCCTTGTTAACAAACACAACACAAATACGTTTTAATCCCTTCTTTGTTAGTATTCATAGCATTCGGGTTTGAACATAAATATCAGATATACTAACTTATTTACAATATTTCACTCAACCTGACTATCCCTGGGTTAGTCACTTAGAAAATCAAACGAAGTTGGTTTCATTGAATGAATGAACTTATATTTCACGTTATGAAATATGCCGTAAGAGTTGGTAATGGTTAAGAGTTGGTAATGGTTATGACGTACACAAATCGGACAAAATTGAGTATTTTTATTCTCTTGGCCATCACTTAAAGATGATACCATACCTTAGTGTCATTAATCTTATTGTCGCCGGAGCCGAAGACATTATAAAATCATAAGTTAATAACCCTTAACCGTTATTTCAAATGACACAATGTCCGATTGAAAATTAACTAATCTTCTAACAGTGCTAGTCAAAGAGTTGAAAGAAACAAAGTATCGACGAAGATCCATTTTTAAATAAACCACTTAATATTACCAAACAAACACGAAGTTGTATTTCTCAAATACAGCGACATTTGCAAATGGACGATCAACTCGCACTTGAAAAACGGATTTATACAAATTTTAGATGGTTATTAAGAAGGTATGGAGTGCTCAATGGATTGCTGGAGCGATAATGATTGGATTTCACGAACTTGTTCTAAACATAAATGTCGGATTCCACCATTTCATCAATTACCTCCCCCCCCCCTCCACGAATGACGCTGGAAAATATTTCGTTCGTCAATTTTTTCTTTCCATGAAGGAGTTTTGAATAGTGGTAAACATTGCGTGGTTACAGTGTTTTAAACTTAAATAGCGACTTAGCTAAGAGAAAAATCGAATGGTTTAAGTGACGGGAATGTCGCGAATAACGATAGATGCAAGCATAAACGAACGTGTGATGGAAATTAAGTCGGTGGATGGGATAAAGCCAAGTTTTTTTGCTCGTATTTGTTGTTATTCATGTCAAGTAAGAAGAAGGAGGCGGGTAGATGTGAGACTTTTCGCCGTTGATCCCCAAAAACGACCTTTTGCTACCAAAGAGCTTCAGCCGGAGCAGTCAACGGAATGCAGTCGACACAAAGGGGGACATTCAGCAAATCAAGAAACTGCCAATCATTCCTAACGAATGAGTACGAAGACTTCGTAAGTCCAATCTCTAAGTCCACAGTGCATAGGCTAAATAAATAACGTTATACGAGTTAGAAATCGCCATAAAAAAATTGCCATACATAACCTATTAAAAAAATTATTTGAAAAATTCTAAACTATTTTTTTTATGGGCTCAATTTCGATTTTAAATATCTGTAAAAAATCGCAGTGTTTCCGTACATGTTAATGTACGCTCGTGAATTTTTTCGGCTTGTTCAAAGCAAAGGATCCCTCGGGGAAAATTTTTTTCCCCCGAGGTTACAATTATCAAATATCAATATGAAGAATTTCCAACAATTTACGCCAGAAACTGTATAATTTATTCGGCATCTTTTTTGCGAAAATACGAGGTGTTTTTAAAACATAACGGGAGTACTCTCATTTTGCGGGCTTTGGGGAGTACGATTGTCAAAGTTTTTCCTATCATTATGTTGGTAAACATGCCCCTGAAGTGTGACATAAAACTTTCAAGCTGTTTTCATTGCGGACTTTGTGTCTGTGACTAAGCCACTTAAAGGCTAGAGACGTGTTTTAATGAGCTCGGAGCGATTTTCGTTTGTTAAAAGAAATTGATCGAAGGATTTGTATTATCAAATTTTGCGTAAAAAATTAAATAAAGTGTAAAACAAAGCGTGTGAGTGAGATATTGAAACAAAGGTCTTAAATGGTGAGTCTGCTATGAGTAAATCAAGAGTTTACTACGAGTGGTGTTGCCAAGAAGGCCGTGAAGACCTTGAAGATGAAGACGAACGCCCTGGACACTTCAATTGTTTGTTCGTGAGTGTTTGGCCAAAAGCAATACTTTAACGATGATGCCCCCCAGCCTCCTCCACATTCGCCAGATATGGAATCTCCGTGTTTGGCTTTTTCCCATTTCCTACCTTGGCGAACCAGAATGTCTGGGATGATTGAGCCTTAGTTTCAACGTCGTATCCATAAACCCATGTTTCGTCACCATACGTTTCAGTAATTCTGCATCGTCGTTCACTTCATTCAGTGACCCCTGAACAACTTATCGCCACTGTTTTCGTTCAAAATTCAACAATTTCGGAACGAATTTTACTGCCACGCCATGTTTCACACCCAAAAAATTAGAAGTGATGTCATGATCCAATGATCCAATCGATATATACTACCTTGATCAAAAAGTTCCCGGAATTTATTGAGAAAATTAAAAATACAAGTTTATTCATCTAAATCTATATTGTCCCCTTCAAAGTAATCCCCATCGACTGCAACACACTTATGCCAGCGCTTGATCCAATCCTCGAAACATTTTTTATATTCGGTTTTCGGTATGTCCATCAGTGCTTCCTGCGATTTTTCCATTACTTCCTCTCGGCTGCTAAAACGCGTTCCCCGTAATGGTTTTTTAACTCGATTGAACAGAAAGAAGTCACAGGGAGCCAAATCAGGTGAATTCGGTGGCTGTTGGATGGTATTTGTTGCATTTTTCGTCAAAAAATTACGAATATTGATAGCACTGTGCGACGGTCTCGACGCACTGTGCGACGATTTCTGGTCTCTTTCGGCGAATTGCTTCACGCAAACGTCTCATAACGCCCAAATAATACTCTTTGTTTCCTGTCTGGCCTTCTGGCAAAAATTAATGATGCACTACACCGTTGTAATCCATGAAAACCGTCAGCATTGGCTTCTTTTTTGACTGAAAACGACGTGGTTTTTTTGGTCTCGGCTCATTTGGTGAACGCCATTCACTTGCCTGATGTCTGGATTGCGTGTCGTACTCATAAACCCACGTCTCGTCTCCAGTAATGATCCTTTTGATGAATGTGGGATCGGATTCAGCCTCGCAAATCATGTCTTTTGCGACGTCAACACGGTCTCTTTTTTGCATGAAATTGAGGTCTTTTGGCACCAACTTTGCTGCTACACGACGGAAACCCAAATCATTAACCACAATGTCTTGGGCGGATCCATAGGCAATGTTCAAGTCCTCCGCTATTTCTCTGATGGTTAATTTGCGGTTATTGACCAACATTTCTTTTACTTTATCAATTTTTTCACCGACTTTCGATGTCGATGGTCTGCCACTGCGTTCATCATCTTCGATTGACTCACGACCACTTCTGAACCGATCGTGCCACTGGTAAACGACCGTTTTTTTTAGAGAATCGTTGCCGAAACACTTTTCCAACATTTCCAACGTCCGTGCGCCATTAAATCCGTTTTTTACGCAAAATTTAAAGCAAGTTCGTTGTTGCAAATTTAAATCCATTTCTGCAATTGTAAAAAATCGCCAACACACACAGAGATAGATGTACTCTTGGCTACGTAACTTTTGCAAATGTCAAGTTATGACACTAAGATTAAAGGGAATATCAACAACAGATGTACCAATTTAACAAAAAAAAGCAGAACTCAAATCGGAACGATGGGAGCGCCACACGGTTGTTATTCCGGGAACATTTTGATCAAGGTAGTATATCGCCAACATTATCATTCTTTATCGATAAGCGACCTCTCTCTAATTGTGATTCGGCGATCGTTCATTGGTAACCATTTCTTACTTCACTTTTAAATCCACGTCTTCATCGATTGTTTGATGTGCTGGGGCGTCTGATTGCGTCCGTCTTCATCTTCTAGGTCTCTTCACGGCCTTCTTCTTGGAAACACGACGCTTATATACCACTCGTAGTAAACTCTTGATTCACTCATAGCAGACTCACACCATTTAGTTACCTTTTAATTTCAAGACATTTCACTCACACACACACTTTGTTTTACGCTTTATTTAATTTTTTACGCCAATTTTGATGATACAAATTCTTTGAACAAACGAAAATCGCTTGGAGCTCGTAGAACACGTCTCTAAACCTTAATATCTTAGTCACAGACACAAAAGTCCGCAATGGAAACAGCTTGAAAGTTTTATATCATGCTTCAGGGGCATGCATACCAACATAATAATGGGAAAAAGTTTGACAATCGGACTCTCTCCAAAGCCCGCTAATCGAAAAAATCTCCCGTTAATTTTTGAACACACCTCGTATGCCGAGAATAGTTTTCGAACGATTCGATATTTGCGTAACTTACGTAAGTCATCTCGGCTCTGTGTTTAACCCTTTGACATGCCGTTGCATTGCGTTGCCTGGAGACCTGAATTCGTCAGACTATCGGGTGAAAAGCCTGCGACTCGCATATGCTTCCAATGATAAGGAGTGAGGGCATTCCATTGACAAGGCACTGACATTTGCAGTGCAGATGCAAACAACATTATCACTATTACGATATTGCCAGACTGTTTAACATGGATTGACTAATATAGGCCTGATAATCCGCTAATTCTAAACTTGTCGTGACTCCTCCATTACTATCTTCGGACGGATAACCAAACCGAAAGAGAAGAGGGATTCTTCAACAGATTCTTTATACAGGACCGGACCCAAAAGTGGTAGTACTAATTTATTTACAAGTATTTTATTGACGATACACTTACGTCGACTTAATAATCTTCAAAGTATGCTCCTTGAGCTGCTACACACTTAGTATAACGTTGCTCCCATTCCCCGTACGCCCGCTGGAAATTTTCTTTGGGGATGCCGTTGATGACCCTCGTCGAAGCCTCCTGAACGGCCTTTATCGAGTCAAAACGTCGTCCCTTGAGCTGTCTTCTCATCAGGGGGAAGAAGAAGAAGTCCGGTGGTGCCAGATCGGGAGAATAGGGCGGGTGCGGCAACGTGACAACGCCGTATTTGGCCAGGAGCTGTCTGACAACGAGCGCACCATGGCCCGAATTTTCAACACCATCTTGGCGCACACCTTTCCCATGGCCAAATCATGTGAAATAATGCGTCGGACGTTGGATGCAGACAGACCCAACTGGTCTGCAATTTCTTCATGGTTAAGCGTAGATCTGTGTTCAGCGATGTCCTTAATCTGTCCCACATTTGTGTCGGTTCTTGCCGTCGACGGCCGTCCGGAGCGATGGTCGTCTTCAACTAACTCCCTACCATCTTTCAAACAACTTGTGCCACTCAAATACTGTGGAACGGCTCGAGGCAGTGTCCCCATAAGCCTGCCTGATCATATCGAGGCTCTCAGTTGCCGTCTTCCCCGAGTTTCGCACAAAACTTCACGGAATAACGTTGCTCTAAAATTCAGATTCATTTTGTTTTTCGACGCGGACAAAAAACTTGCTTCACTAAAAACTGTGTCCTCACTCAACGACAGCCCGCAGGCGACTGAGGTTGGTGTCAGTCTGTTGCTAAGAGCCCCCTCCACCTTACCCTGCCAGGCAGACCCGAGATGTAGCCGAGACGAAAGGAGAATTTCATCTTTTTGCGTCAATCAATGTTTCGGTATTCATTTATCCCCTCGTCAAATGTTCGTCCAGTTTGCCCAATACACTTCGAGTCACCTTCTTGAAGTACTTCAATCCATACACTCCATCCTCTCTCGTTTTTGGGTACTTCTGTATTTAGTGTGAGATATCAGGTTCTTAAGGTTTGTGTAACCACCATAAAGGGCACGTTTAATTTTTTCTTTAGGTAAAATTTTTGATTGCTTTTTGAGAAATGAACCCTAGGTGGAGTGTAATTTCAGTATTCTGAGTAACCGCATTTGCCCATCGGTTGCAAGCATATGCTGAGTGAATTGGAGGTTCAGTGCGATAGATATGGGATGAGAATCAATATTAATAAAACAAAGGTTATTGTGGTTTCATCCAAGAAAGGGAAAAGGCTCAAGCTAAGAAACATTGAAATAGGATAGGGGAAAAAAACAGAGCAGGTGGAACAGTTTATATACGGAGCTCTGGATAAGTGTTTTGGACCAACACGGTGTCAAAAGTAGTATTGGGGACGTAAGGAGAAGAATTGCAATGCTAGGCAAGGAGGCTTTCTCAAGGAGGAGGGAGTTGATGACAGGGACGTTGAGTAGGGATGTTAAGAAGACAAGACTCGTAAAGGCTCTGATATGGAGCGTAGCTATGTACGGCGCGGAAACGTGGTCGCTGAAACGGGAGGACAGACGTAGATTGGAGGCTTTTGAAATGTGGGTGTGGAGAAGAATGGAGAAGGTGAAATGGACCGAAAGAAGGAAAAGAAATAGGAAGTACTTGAGATGTTGGGTGAGGAGAGGGGTTTGTTGGGAGAAATCGTATGGAAGCAGATGAAAGAATGGATGTAGGGCGTATTGAGCGGCAATAGTGGGAAGTTGAAGAAGACGTTAATAGAGGGGGAGAATGTTGGGCAGGCAAGGACAGGGCAGGAACAGGATAGGGATGTTGGACGGGATGAAGGGAGGAAAGAAGTACACAGAGGCATGAAGAGAGGGACGTGATGTATAGAGTCGGTTGCTGGATTGGGTTTTGTTTGGTGTCACGAAATGTTTATTTGATAGTTGTGTCCATCCAAAACCTACCTTAACCGGTAGATTACCTAATAATAAACCGTATTTGGTAAATCATTATTTATATATCCGTAATTCAGAACCCTCAAGCCTCAAGAGGGGAATACGAATTGAGACACTAAGGTAATTAAGGTACTACCAATAAAAAATACTACTTTTATCAACGTTCGCCGTCTTAAAGTGCAATAGTCAGCCATTCCTTACGTAAAACAATTGTTTTATTGCCTACGATTTTCGAACTGCTTTTGGCAAATCCAGATTTGGATTCGTAATGAAGAAAAAGCCCGCGAAACTTAAGGAATATCAATTTCCATCCAAATAGCCAAAGTATACGATCCTTAAGATTTACGAAAAATTATAGCCAATTTTGTTTACGGCCAATAATTAAACTCCATAACATAGTACCTTGCTCTGCTCTATAGTAATACTCTCGGCTCTGCGGCTGGTGGAGCTATCTATGTAAGAGGTTCTAGAAGATTACTTCAAAGTCATCGAGTCACTGGGAAAAATGCGTTAACAGGCCCAAGGAGCGGGACTTTGAAGTATTTTAGGAGTTTTTCATTAAAACATCGCAGATCTCGGGGTAAATTAAGTTTCCTTGGTGGTGTAGTTGGTAGCACATCCGCCCAATGGCAAGTGGAAGGTCCGGTGTACAAATCCCGGCTAAGGAAATATTTTTACATTCGTGATCTGCTCAAAACACCGCCTTCCCCACAATGTCCTGTGTTCGCCTTTTATGTGTTTTCCTATCCCCTTTCCTTATACCAATTTCTGTTTGAATGAATGAATATATATATATATATATTTATATATATATATTTATATACATATATATATATATATATATTTATATATCGATGATGCGGAAGTACTCACGAGAGCAATATAACTTTTGGACGGCACAATAGAACACAGAAATAAAACAGATAACACGTAAAAGGACATTCACACTGTAGATGATTTCAGCTTTCGGCCTACTCCTACGAGGCCTAATTCAGGTCAGACTCTTTACGTGTCAGGTCCTTTTACGTGTTATTCTGTTTTATTCTGTGTTCTAATTGTGCGTCCAAAAGTTATATTGCTCTCGTGAGTACTTCCGCAACATCGATATATTATATATAAATATATATATATATAATATATATATAATATATATATATATATATATATATATATATATTCATTCAAATTGAAATAGAGATAAGGAAAATGGTAAAGGAAACACATATAAAGGACAAACACAACAGAGGTGGGGATGGCGGAATGCGAGCAGATCACGAATGTAAAAATATTTTCCTCGACCGGGGACTTGAACACCGGATCTCTCCACTTGCCGGGCGGATGCTCTAAACCACCTGAGCTATCGAGGAAGAGTACTTTTACATTGAAATCTGCGATCTTATAAGGCGCCAAAGTGCTCCGAATCATTGCCCAGAAGATGTGCGTTAGGGAGCTGTTACACCCACCAAAGGAGAAATTGACAAACACAAGAGGAGAATGGACAGTAGGTTAGCAAGCATAAAACATCATAAAGGATAGGAACGGTGCGTTTCATGGCACGCATAGCCAGAAGAAGAGACGAGCCACATTGGCCAAATACACATTGGAGAGATCCGGTGTTCAAGTCCCGGTCGAGGAAAATATTTTTACATTCGTGATCTGCTCGCATCCGCCATCCCCACCTCTGTTGTGTTTGTCCTTTATATGTGTTCCTTTACCATTTTCCTTATCTCTATTTCATTTGAATGAATATTATTCGCCATATGGCGGTATTTCGTGTTTGAATGTGTATATATATATATATATATATATATATACATGGTTTCGTCCGAAAATAATGGTACTGATTTTTTCCCGCCGCTCCAGGCCGCCCAGCACCGCTCTGACGGGCTGCGATTGGAGAGGGGTATGTTGGCAAGCGACGCTGATAAAGGCAGTCGGCTCTGAGCTGTGGTGTAGTGAGGAGCTCTGTTAACGCGAACCTCCACGCTCGACCCACGTCACGGAACGCGATGCCGAAGTTTTGGAGCAGCGTTATTCCATCAAATTTGCGGTAAAGCTTGGGAAATCGTCTACCAGAAACTGTCGGTATGATTAACCAGGTTAACGGGGAGTCGGCCATGTCCAGAAACATGATCTTTCGGTGGCACAAGATGTTCGTGGAGGGCAGAGAAGAGGTCGACGACGAACCACGGCCTGGGACGCCCATCAACGACACTCACCGACGAAAATGGCGAAAAGTTCGCGATGTACTGTACTCTGATCGTCGTCTTAGTGTTCGGATGATAGCAGAGCAGTGTAATGTGCCAAAAACAATAGTGCACGAGATTATTAGGGACCAAAAACTTCTGGCAGCTGCATCACGACAATCGGGCGCCGTCTCACACCGCGCTTGTCCGTGTCAGACTTCTTGGCCAAGCCCGGCTTGGCAAACGCTGTCGCACCCGCCCTACAGCCACCGGACTTGGCACCACCGGACTTCTTTCTGTTCCCGAAGATAAAGAGGAGTTTGAAAGGAACGCGATACGGGACTTTGGACTCCGTCAAAAGAGGCCGTGACGTCGTGTCTTCGAGAGGTTCCTGATGATGCCTTCGCGGGAGCGTTCCAGGAATGGGAACGCCGCTGGAACAAGTGTATCGACTCCCAAGGGTCCTATTTTGAGGAATATTAGCTTAAGATATGTAAAAGTGTGATACATTTTTTTCCTGAGCTCAGTACACTTATTTTATGTAAGAACCTTGTACATATTTGTTTAGGAACGCTCCCTGTATCAATGAAAATAGATTAATGAACGTTTGTCTTACTTCCCTTATTCACTGAAGTTTCCATGGCAACTTTCATGTCACACGGCAACTTATATGTTACCGTGGCGAAGCAGGTGTGTTTACGGCCAACAGTTAATCTGTACACGAGTATCATCGTGTTTGACAATCTAATTTCCGGGAAAGATATTTCGCAACGATTTGCCGGTGTACTTCGAAGATTCGTAATCGAGTTTCTGAGAGTATTAATGAAGAATTTTAAGAGTTTGTTCAAATCTTTTCAAATGGATTATTTTTTATTATAGACGATAAATTTGAATTGGGTTCGGGGACGTACCCTGGGTGGTAACACTGCGGAAACTGGAGAGCCATTCGTAAGCATCTTCACAGCGATTCGTTTTTCCTGGCATAAGCAAAGATTAACTCAAGACTGTTTTAAGGATTATAATGCAGTTATGGCGATTCTTGCGTGGTAACGTTCGGATTGGGATGCATTTCAACGACGCGACGTCATCCGTTACCGCGATGGTTACGCAAAAAAACAAACAAAAGAAGCGCGATGTTGCGTCCCTAGTCCAGATACGTTCTTGAATCAAGAGCAAGGGTTTAAAAGGGAGTCGCGCTGGTCCTTCCCCCTCCTCCCTTCCCACGGAGGACGACAAGGTGCATCGCGCGGGATCCATGGCAACGCGCGCACGGATTTGAGGTGGGGGAGGGAGAAAAAAAATGAAGGGTGTACGCCGTAATGCGATGTCGAGACGGTTATATCGACCGGCGATGGAAGAGCCGGAACTCTCGCTCACGAAAACCAGGGGAGGGAGGGGAAAGAGGAGAAAGTGGAGTGAAAGTATTTGGTGCGCGCGTACGCGTGTGTACACACACATATTTATATATATATATTATATATATATATATATATATATATATATATATATAAATATATATATATATATATATATATATATATATATATATATAATGTAAATTCACGAAATAGTCCAACACAAAAACAGAAACTAAAACATATAAAAGAGCGAGTCACTGGTTCTCGAATTTTCGGTGGTGCAACCAACTTTTTCAAATGGAATATGGGTTCCTAATTCCTCTTGAGAAAGGTGGTTGCACCACAGAAAATTCGAGAACCAGTGAGTCCATCTTTTTATATGTTTTAGTTTCTGTGTTTGCTGTGACTATTTAGTGAATTTACATTATTGTGCACGTTCGTTGGTTTTCCAAGAAAGTGAATATATATATATATATATATATATATATATATATATATACATACATATATATATATATATATATATATATATATATATATATATATATATATGAGTTCTGTTCCTAATTCCTCTTGAGAAAGGGCGGTTGCACCACCGAAAATTCGAGAACCAGTGAGTCTCTCTTTTGTGTGTTTTGGTTTCTGTGTTTGTTATGACTATCAGTGAATTTACATTACACGTTTGTGGGTTTTCCAAAAAAGTGTATGTATATATATATTATATATATATATATATATATATATATAAACCATAAACACAGTAATATCAACCCTAATAAGGTCGGTTTAGTAGGTGATGGTAGAGCTCACCCATGTACCAAGCCTATACGGCGTGCGAATATTCACACATTCGCAGGGTATTAAGGGGGGCCAGTTCCTTTCCCTGTGCCTGTTATGGTTTCCCAGGAAGACATCTGGTACCCTGTTAATAATCAACTAGCTTGGGTGGAGCTGCAGGTGCAAACAGAGTGCCTTATTGCCCGGGAATCGAACCCGGGACCCTCTATCTAGGCAGTAGTCCAACGCTCTACCCACTGGACCACGGTGACCCACTAGATATATATATATATATATATATATATATATATACACAGAACAGTTCTGTAACTTCTGAATTATATAAACATAGCTATGTATGCAGAGTAGTCAACGTATGTATCTTTTTATGTGACTATCTAATGTGAATTCAAATGATGTATATTTAAATACGAAATCCCGCCATGCGGCGAACAAATATTACATCACCCATGGAAATAGGTATAAGGGATATGGGATAGGAACACACATAAAGGACGAACACGGGAGAAGGTGGGGAAGGGCGGATTTGAGAGAAGATCAATCAGAGATCAATCAGAATCAAAGATCACAGATGCAATAATATTTCCTAATCCGGGATTTGAACACCGGGACCTTCCAGATTGCCATGGTGAGTATGCTCTACCAGTTAAGCTAATTAGGAAACCTAATTTACATTGAGATCTGCTATATTATTAAGCGCCAAAGTGCTCCGATTCATTGCCCAGAAGATGGCGTTAGGGAGCTGTTACACCCACCAAAGGAGAAATAGACAAACACAAGAAGAAAATGGACAGTAGGTTAGAGCAAGCGTACGACATCATAAAGCATAGGAACGGGTGCGTTTCACGGCACGCATAGCCAGAAGAAGAGACGAGCCACATTGCCAAATACACATTCAAACACGAAATACCGCCATATGGCGAACAAATATTCATTCACACAAAGAAAATAGAGGAAAAATGGTAAGGGAACACAAATAAAGGACGAACACAAGGAGAGGGTGGGGATTGGCGGAATCAAGCAGATCACAAATGTAAAAAATATTTTACCTTGACGGGACTTGAACACTGGATCTCTCCACTTGCCATTTAGGCGGATGCTCTAACTACCTGAGCTTCACACCACCTTAATGTGTGTTCCTTTCCCATTTCCTTATCTCTGTTTCAAGGTGAATGAATATTTGTTCGTCGACGGATATATAATATATATATAATAAAACAGATAACACGTAAAAGGACACTCAAACACTAGTAGATGATTTAAGCTTTCGGCCTACTCCTGAGGCCTACTTCAGGTCA